>JADBJO010028501.1:17500-20073 GCA_016801955.1 Conus betulinus | reverse complement strand
GTCTGTGTTTTAAAAACTAAAAAATCATATCTTCTTTGGAACATATGTAAAATTCTAGTCAAAATAATACATTGTGAATTCTATCTCTGTTTCACTAAAGAATGTCTGTGCATTTCTGCACAGCTGATTGCTCGTGTATATGATTTGTAAATTGTATGGAAAAACTTTATCCAAAGGCTCACACTATAATATACCTTCACACTAGTTCCTTTTCAGCCTCAACTCCTGTTTCGAGTGAACAATATGCTACTCTCTGGCCCAATGTCTCTTCTTATTCTCTTCTGTCTTCTTCTTCTTATCTTCTGCTGCCTGCTGTCTGCTTGCGATTTGTTGTTTTGGTTTGACACTTCAGTGTGTAACAGCCCTGATATGCCCTTTCTTTCCGGTGTCTGGGCTGTAGGCAACCATTACTAACTTAATCGATTCTTCTTCGTTCGTCTTCTTCTTCTTCTTCTCTCTTCTTCTTCGTCTTCTTCAGAGCGTTACTTTTGTGCCTTCCGGGCTATCACCTCCAGAATGATACGTTCTAATTATGTGAGCTGCTGTTGGCTGAATTAGATATGTTGCACGGTACATAGAAAAAATCTGAACCAGTAGTTAGCTACCGCGTTTATTTTAGTGGACTTCTCACGAAATCAATCAAATAAATCCATAACATCTCCAAAAATACTTCACAGTAACATCCCAGACAACCCGAACCAAATAAGAATACAAACCTTACCTGTGTGATAGTGTGTAAACACACGTAAGAATACAATCTACTATACAGGCTGGGGGGAAAGGGGCCGTGTAGATTAGGTTCATAGTCTGCACGTTTAGAATGCATGGGCAAAACTGGCTAATAAAGCAATAATTATGTAATTAACTGTGATTCTCAGAAGGAGCACGTTGCCTAGTTACTAAGGTCATCCAGAAGGAGAAAGAGGTGCAAGCGGCAAACAAATAAGACGAAAAACTCAAGAAGAGGGTAACAACTGGATTTTTAGTTCCCAGCCTGCTTGAATATTGCAACAGCGCATGCCTACGTTCCAACATGTTTCCCTTCTCTTTCAGTATTTTGTTTCCTGACAACAATAATTGAGATAAATTAAATATATGCCATACAAATAATAAGATAGAAAAGACACAAACATACCTTTTGAATCATCATTGAAAATTCATTCAACAATGACGCCCCGACGCCACAATTTACTTCTGTTCACAGAAAGCATGCGCACAAATGACGTCATCTGGACTGTCTCCTGCTTGGCAGACAGCGAGAGCAAGCTGATCTGTGTGTGTGTGTGCGTCCGTGTGTGTGTGGTGGTGCGTGCGTGTGTGTGTGTGTGTGTGTGTGTGTGTTGTGTGTGTGTGTGTGTGTGTGTTGTCCTAGCAGGAAAAACGTTCTTCTACAGTAGATGAAATAGATACATCAGCAACATCCCCATAGCATTTGGCAACAGTTTGTAGGGTCAAAGTTGTGGGGTGTAGGGAAATAGTACCCAACAAATTGTCACTACCGCACAACCCCAGCAAAAGCTTTGACACACTCACCCCAGGTAACCGACAACCACCAGGTAACACACACACACACACACACACACACACGGGCGGAGTACGCTTCACACACAGTACAAACTGGAAGACGGAGCATGGAGTTATTGGCCTTTCCTTTCCCAGTCCACATCGCCTTAGAGAATAAAATGGCCGGCGGTGCTCCCTACCAATCAGAAAGCATTACTAGTTTTCTGCTTCATGGACACAGGAAGTATGGCTACACATCGAAAAGACACCCTTTCTTCCTGGACCCCCCCCCTTTTTATTTTCTTTTCTTTTTTTTTTCCCCCCTTTTTTTGTATCCCACTCCCCCCCCCCCCCTTAATTTCGGTGAGTACCACCTTAAGATGTGTGATCGTGTTTATATTTATAAGCAGAGATGGAAATTAAACCGCAAAAAAGTTCACTTAGAAACTACATGGCTTACAGATTGTTTTTCATCTTTTTCGCGCGCGCGCGCGCGCGCGTGAGTGTGTGTGTGTGTGTGTGTGTGTGTGTGTGTGCGCGCCCGTGTGTGCGCGCGCGCGCCCGCGCGCGCGCGGCGTACGTACGTACGTGCGGGCGTCAGGGTGGGGTGGGGGTGGGTGTGGCTGTGTCAAGTTACATGGTTGGTCGAATTCTGTGAACCTTGCGTGCGATTGGCCAACAGACTCTGCGACATTGACCTGCAGCTGAAGAAGTTCGCGCAGACGTAGAAAGCTTCGGGGACTTAACGACTGGAGTTACGGGGCTGCCAGCACTGGTCAAATCTGTCCACAAGCTTTGAGAGCGGCAGGCCATTTCCAACCCTCCTCTCTGTTCGGGTCAGTCCACAAGCATTGAGAGGCCATTTCAAACTTCCTGCTTGTGACGTCCAGGCGGAATGGCTTTCCCCGTCCGAGATCAGGTGCAGATAACTCCTGTGTCGCTGCTCACGTGTCTTCCAAAATGGCGACTGTTCCATCTGACGTCAGTTTAGAGTTCAATCATTCTGCGTTGTTTATTGGTTCAAAAAAAAAAAAAACAAAAAAAAAAAAAAAATGCCGAGCAATGAAAAC
>JADBJO010028501.1:0-12500 GCA_016801955.1 Conus betulinus | reverse complement strand
CATTTTTATCCGCCATTCTGTTTATACCATCAATGAGAAGGAAGCCAACAAACATAATGAACTGGACACAAGAATCCTTCATTATCAGGCAACGAATAAGGTACCTTATCTCAAAGATGATTTCATTTTGTTCTTCGTTTGAACCATCCTTAAGTGCTGTTAATATGATTTTGGATTGACACAAAATAAGATAAAAAATAGCCATAGATATGCTGATAATATGCTGTACTGCCATGACTAAAGCAGTTAATTCGTTGTACACATATTGAATAGCCCTTTCTCAAGTTGTACGACGTTTGTTCTTATAGATTAGGTATTACAAAACCGGCACCTGCGCTGCCATCCTCTCCTGCTGAACCATCTGTGGCAACTTTCAGGTCAATGGGAGTATTTTTCAGACATATGAGATTTAGCAGATGCTACCACCAGACAGGGACTGGAACTGCCATTTGACAGACGATAGTCAATGTCGAAATTTGCTTTCTTCAGTTCCCAATTTGGAAGGGATGGAAAAAGATATTTTTTGCAGCTCAGATGCTGTTGCAGCTGTTGATTTAAAAAGATCACATGTGTATGTTGCTATTGTTAATTAATAAAAAGAAACACTTTGTCGCTTCTTTCTGAAAAAAAAAAAAAAAAAGATTTGTCTGACCGTACTTCAAGTTCAGCACTTGTATTGATTTCAACAGCTGAAAGTTCTAATCATGTATTTGGCACATGCCAATTTTCTAGAGCCATCTAATGGCAAAATTCCAGCTTCCCTGTATTTTTTTTATTGGAGGCATGTGCAGGTACGGGCAAGTGCCAGTTTTGTAGCTGTGCTGTCTAAGCTCTGAGCCTTTTGTTTGTTGTTTGTTTTTTTGAATATGTGCTTGGTGCGAGAAAGATACCTCCTGTGATGATAAGTTAATTTGCTATTTACAAGAGACGTGGCTAGATCAATGATAATGGCAGTGTCTTGACCCCACCCATAACGCTCATATCGACTAATGATCTTAACAAAATGTAAACTTTTTTCTGCCTTACCCTATCTTGGACATCTCCTGACATCACAAGGACTGGTCGCAGACCCAGAGAAGGTGAAAGCTATACAAGCAATGCCAACACCACAGAACAAGGATGATGTAAAACGCTTCCTGGGTTTCATAAACCTACCTGGGAACATTCATACCAAATCTCAGCGAAGAAAGCACACGCATTGAGAGAACCGTTAAAAAGACAATGTACTGTTTCGACTGGCTCTAAAACCTCAAGAGGAAGCTTTTTACAAGACCTAAAAGACCTGTGCTGCAAACCTCCAGTTCTGGCATTCCCGATTCAATCCAAAGAGACCAAGTGGAAATTCAGTGTGAGGCCAAAAAAAAAACATAGCCTGGGAGCAGTTCTACCATAGGATGAAAAGCAAAAAGCCATTACCGCCAAAAAAAAACCTACGCATCAAGATCTCTTACAGAAACTGAACAGAGATAGGCACAAATAGAAAAAGTAATGCTGTCCATTGTATTTGCCACTTCAAAATTCCACTGTTACAGTCTGGGGTTAACAGTGACAGTATACAATGACCACAAACCACTAGAGCAAATCTTCAGAAAACCCCTACTCTCTGCACCCATGAGATACAAAGAATGCTGCTGAACCTTCAGTGGTACGATCTCAGTGCTGTATACAGAGCAGGAAAACACAGGAATCTTCATGACGCGCTCTCCAGGGGCACATCTTCCAAATCAGACTCCGGAAATTCCGCAACTGCATGCCATCAGAAGCATGGGCTTCCTTGCTGTCAATGAAGAGAAATATGAAGAAATTAAAAAGAAAACTTAGGAGGAACTGGAACCTTTGAAAGACATTCTTCCGAGAGGCTGGCCCACGATACGAAATCACACTAATACCAAACTTGTCAACAAACAACCACTTGTGTCAGACCCTTTTGGACTCATGTGCGAAAAGAACTCACAGTGTCGGTTGGTGTGATCTTACATAGGCATGCCCATAGTGATGCCTCCCAGTCTTCAGGACCACATGTTAAAAACTCATTTATGAATCACACACATGAGAATTGTAAAAATGCAAGCATGAGAGAAAATCAAATCACGAGGAAGAGAAGTTATATGTACTGGCCAGATGTGAATGCCGAAAATTGAAGAAATAGTGAAGAATTGTACCAGAAGCAAAACACAGCAGAATCTCTAATACCCACAAGAACTCCTGACTATCCATGTGCTGAAGTGTCAACGGACCATATCTGAGTTTGAAGGAAAAAAAAAAACTATCTCTCATCCTGGTTGACTACTACTACCAAATTCATTGAAGTAGATGAACTGAAGAACCTTACTAGTAGCTGTGTCATAGACAAACTGAAAAAAAAAAAAAAAACACCAGTTAATCGTCATGGGATTCCTGAAGAAATCAGAAGCGACTGCAGATCTCAGTTCACCAGCAGAGAATCCACACTGTTCTGCTGCGAATTTGGAACAGAACACAAGAAAGTCTAGCCCCTACTTTCACAGCTCAAATAGAGAAGCAGAACGTGGCGTACAGACAGTTTTAAAACGACTGTGGTGGAAAGAAACTGGCTCTGCTGGATTACAGAACAACGCTTTTTAGAAGGAGTCAGTCTCTCTCCAGCACAGCTACTGACGGGACGTCGCCCAAAGGAACAGTCTACCAGTGTGCCACAACCTCCTAAATCCAAACTATTCAAGATAAAGAAAAGCACCAGGAAACGCCTTGACAAATTGAAAGAAAAACAGAAATTGTACCATGACAGACCATATCTGAACAATCACGTACCGTTCCTACCAGGAGATAAAGTACGTATGACTCCCCTAGCAGGAACCGAAGAAATGGCAACTGTGACGTGATGCTTGACAACACCATCCGATCAGTCCCACCAAAACACCAAACCAAAGAATAGATTTCAAATCTCTCTCCCCTCTCAAAACTCTCCCCCCTCAAACCCCACCCCTTCCACCCCCCCCCCACCCCCCCCCCCCCCCCCCCCCCCCCCCTTTTTTGCTAAGGACTGTGCGAAAAGGCCCGACTGACACGATGTATGACACAGGAAAAAAAAATTGCGTCATGGTAAATGCGTGCCGCCTTTCGTTCTTATGGGCCTACCTCCCTTCCCCCCCCACCCTCAACCCCTCCCTCCCCATGCTGTGCGATACTATGCAGTGTGGGGGTGTGCGTTCTAACAATAGCCCGTCTCACCCCCCCCCTCTACCCCGCGACACAAAGGCAATGTTGCCATGCTCTCCACCTACACCACCACCACCACCTCCACCCCCAACCCACCCACCTCACCCCCCCCTTCATACCTACGGTCCCCATCCTCGCGGACACCTATACGGACGCATAAATTACTGGCGCTCACGGCCACCTATATGGATACATAAATTATCCCGTGCCGATTAGGTTCAAACGATTTCCGAGGCGATTGGTGACAAGACTAAATCCCTCCCCCTCTCACCCCTGATCGGTAAATGACAGGTCGTCTCAATTTGATTCGGCAAGCGAGAGATTCATATACTAGGCACACACAGACGCAGCTTCACTGACCCCTCAGGACTGCCTGTAGACAAGAGCAGAGGAAGACAAAGGGACAGAGAAGGCCTAGTAAACTCTTGGTAACTCCTTGATCTCAATTCATTCACTGTTCATTCCCAGGAAAAGTGAGTTGGAACTCTTGTTTTACATTTTTGAATCTATGTATTGATTTCATGTATGCTGTGTGTGTTAACATTGTAACTTTGTACAAAACGCTTAGCACCATTTATTAAACCGATGAATGATTATTCTGTGTAGTAGTTGCTTGCCATCATATGGCAAAAGCTCCCTTCCAGTGGTTTTGATTCTTTGTTAACAATCTGACCACTGCTCTTTGTGTTCATCCTGACTTTTGTCAGTATGCAACTCTGTCTGTTAAGATAATAATTCAATGATTAATTTTGATCAGGAAAACAGTATGCCTGTGCTAGGTAAAAAAAACTGCTACTCTGATTTATAAATACTGGTGATTATTGGAATGATTTGTAGTGTGTGACTTTAAGTCTACACCACATGTGTACTTGGACTAAGCATAGCCCAGGTCAGTGTGATTTAATTCATATGAAACAAGGAAGAGTTGTTTCACTAAAACTGTAACATTGTATTACTGTCTCCTACCCTTTTGTAAGCTAACTTAGCCTTTAAACAAAAGCGGAGGTAATAGTTATAGCAGAAACTCTACCCTAGAGAAAACTTTGCTGGCTGAGTCTCACACCCTCTCTGAAAGAAAGAGGAAAAGGGGTAAATGTGTGCACTCTACAAGCCAGCCATCAGATTCTCATCTACAGATCAAGTTCTCTTTATCACAGAACTGGGATCCTGGTCACGCTGCACATCACAGTGAACCAGGAGCTGGGACTTCGCCCGAAACCAGGGTGACACCAGACAACAAATCTACACCAGTGGGGCAGTCACCAGCCACAGGAGAGATCAACTATTCTCTCCGAAGCAAAGCTAAGTTTGCTTACCACCTGGACTCAAAAACCCATCAGACCCTTACCCTCACTTTATGATGAAACAGTGAGAACCTGTCTATGAGTACCACCCTGGCTACAATACTGGGTATTCGCAAGCGGGGTGGATGTATAATAACCATATACATTCAGTGTAACTTAGACAGAACCCCTGTTTGCCAACTTAAGCTTGCTGCACAGAGTGCCAGCGAGTAAAGTAGGAGTGAGGAAGGACCCCTCATTGTGGTAGTCCAATGAGAACTGAAACACAGCCTATGGAAGTGACATGCCGAAAGTGCACTTAACTTGTGTCAGTTCCCTGTTGTTCAATCGAATGTTGAATGTTTGAACTTCTCTCTTCAATTCTGTATCTCGGAGCTATAAGTACTTTTAATTAAGAGTACAAGCTAAGGAAAATTATCTCAGAGCCATTCTTCCATATTGTATCAATACCCGGAACAAGTAAAAATTTCTTTGATGACTAGTACTGGAAAGTTGCTCCTTCCACCACTAGTAAGAGAGGGGGTGTAGGTGAAATGTAAGATAATTCTCATAGAGAAATTATTCCAAGTCCTTCCCCTAGAGGACCCACCTACCACTCATATCCATCTCGTCACAGCAACCTGCTGTTGTGATGAATCAGGGCCAAACTCCAAGGTCGTCAGTCAGTCAGTCAGTCATTCCCCTGACCGTTGGGGTCGTTGGGGGGACGTGATGAGGCAGCCGCCGTTTTCTCTCCAGGCTCTTCTGTTGGTGGCTGTCATGAGGAGATCTGGCATGGTCATTTTGGTCCAGTCCTTTATATTATCAGGACCAGCTCTTTCTCTGCCGTCCTCGTCTGTGCCCTCCTTCAACGGTACCTTGCAGGATGGTTTTGGAGAGGGTGTTGTGACGAATGACGTGGCCAAACCATGCCATCTTCCGTCGTTTGACGGTTGCCAGAAGTGGTTCGTGGGGCCCAAACTAGGTTAGTGACCAGGTGGCCGGGAAGTGCATGCTCCTGAGAGACTGGATCTTTGAAAGAAAACCAAAATTGCACTGAGTGGTTACTTATATATTACTGTTGAAAGGTTTCTTCTAGCTGAGTTTCAAGTTTTCAATAAAAAAAATAAATAAATAAAACAACAAAAACGAAAATCCCTAAAAGAAGAGACAATTACATATTCAAAAAGATATGAAAGAAAATATGTAATGTGTAGTCTATGAGTTGCGTGTGTAACCTTGACTCCTGACCCTTCTGACCTGTGATCTGCAACTCGGATCCAGGCTGCACATGCGCAGCGCTCTGGACCGTTTGCTCATGGACACGTAAGTATGCTAGAATCAGCATCCTGACCTTTCGTGAAAATGACTCAAATTCTGTGACTTTTTTTTTTTTTTCTTTTCCCTTACTCAGGGATGAGTTGACATCAGAGATGTTTGTGTCTGTAATTTGTTATTGGCTTGCCCCTGCTTACTTGCTTTCAGCGCTTGCTTCAATCTCTTGAAGCATAGCAGATAAGCATATATTGTCTGGACTCGGATCATCATGAAGAGTTGTCTGACCAGCTTTCGACTGTCGCTATCTGGAGATTTGGGACAGTCGGACAACACAGACCTGCCTCCATTGGGTAGGGCCCTATATGCCACAGGCCCTATATGTCACAGGCCCGGTATGCCACACGCCCTATATGCCACAGGCCCTATATGCCACAGGCCCTATATGCCACAGGCCCTATATGCCACAGGCCCTATATGCCACGGGCCCTATATGCCACAGGCCCTATATGCCACAGGCCCTATATGCCACAGACCCTATATGTCACAGGCCCTATATGTCACAGGCCCTGTATGCCACAGGCCCGGTATACCACAGGCCCGGTATGCCACAGACCCAGTATGCCACAGGCCCTATATGCCACAGGCTCTATATGCCACAGGCCCGGTATGCCACAGGCCCTATATGCCACAGGCCCGGTATGCCACAAACCTTATAAGCCAGTGCTCAAGCAATGGCCAGACTGGCCATTGGTCAAGCAATGTCAAACTGACCAGTGGTCAAACCATAGTCAAAATGACCAGTTGTCAAGCCATGACTGGCCCGTGGTCAATTTCCGGTCAGTTTAACATTTGCTTGACCACTAGTCAGTTTGACTTTTGCTTGACCACCAGTCATTTTGACCTTTGCTTGACCACTGGCATATAAGGTCTGTGGCATACCGGGCCTGTGGCATATAGGGCCTTCTTGCAGATTAAAAATCCCTTTGAGGCATATAGGGCCTGTGGCATATAGGGCCTGTGGCATATAGGGCCTTCTTGCAGATTAAAAAAATCCCTTTGTGGCATATAGGGCCTGTGGCATATAGGGCCTGTGGCATATAGGGCCTTCTTGCAGATTAAAAAAATCCCTTTGTGGCATATATAGGGCCTGTGGCATACAGGGTGCCTCCCCCTCTATTGATATGAAGATGTCCAGATGTCCATTCCAGTGACTGTGTAGATCTAAACCGGAATAATGACCTAGTTTAATGTCCCGCACAATACTACTGTCTTCCATATACGCAGCAGCACACTCTTCACAGGAATATTTCTGTTTACCATTGAAGAATATACGTAAGAGGTAGATGGCGAGGGGGGGTGGGTGGGGGGGGGGGATGGGTCTCTCGTCGGCAGACCACGAGTCTTTTGCGGTCGCCACATTGTAAACAATGGCCATTGGTCACTGGCTCGCTCTTGTCTGCAGGTTCGGAATGACGAATTTCTGCCACCTCCTCCTCACTCTTGGAGACCTGATTACTTTGCAGGTGACTGTTCCCCATCACTTTCTTTTAATTTTAAACTGTACGCTCTCTCTCTCTCTCTCTCTCTCTCTCTCTCTCTCTCTTCTCCACCATAAAGCCTCTAAGCGTGTGTCATGACTCCCTGATCATCGCCATGACGATGACGCACTCTGTTGTCTGGTTGCTAGGCATTTTGATCGTTATATTCCACTCTGGACCAGAGGCAGGAGCATTAAGCTGTTCCGGCGAAGCACGTTATAATCATCACTGCACGCGGGAAGTCCTACAATAGCTGCCACGAGGTTCAGCGGTGCATGCTTTGAAAACTGGCAGAGTAGTGCCTGGAACGGAAGCTGGAAATAGAACTGGATTTAACAGTCACGCATTTCCTCAACAGCTCCAGCCCTCCCGGGTCTCACCACCTTCGACCTTCAAACGCAACCCATTTATACTGAAAACACGTCACATAAAAAAAAAAAAAAAAAAAAAAAAAAACTATCGGGGGGGGGGGGGGGGGGGGGGGGGGGGGGAGGGGGGGGGGGGGGGGGGGGGGGGGAAGGAGGAAGGAAGGGGGGGAATGGGGGGGGGGGGGGGGGGGAAGGAGACACGCTTTGTGTGGCTCTCAGTCGATACTGTCGAATGGTGTTGGTAAGTCTACATCCCCATCCCCGTTTTGACTGATGGGATTTAAAAAAAAAAAAAATGTTGTACACTTTTTCTTTTTTCTTTCTTTCTTTCATTTTTTTTTCATTTGATTTTTTGTTTCCTCGTTTTTTTTTCTTCTTTCAGTCCTGCTAACAGCACAAGGCCGTTTCCATTGCCCCACTGGCATCGAAGATGAAGGGAATTTCACATGAAAAAGCAGCGGTCAGAAACTGCACGTTGTCCTGCCTGCCTGCCTGCCTGTCTGTCTGTCTGTCTGTCTCGTCTTTGCACTTTATCTCCGTCTGTCTGTCTGTCTGTCCGTCTGTCTCTGTCTGTCTGTCTGTCTGTCTGTCTGTCTGTCTGTCTGTCTGTCTGTCTGTCTCTCTCTCTCTCTCTCTCTCTCTCTCTCTCTCTCTCTCTCTCTCTCTCGTCTTCACTCTTCATCTCTGTCTGTCTATGTGTCTGTCTGTCTCTCTCGTCTTTGCTCTTTATCTCCGTCTGTCTGTCTGTCCGTCTGTCTGTCTGTCTGTCTGTCTCTGTCCTCTCTCTCTCTCTCTCTGTCTCTCTCTCTCTCTCTCTCTCTCTCTCTCTCTCTCTCTCTCTCTCTCTCTCTCTCGTCTTCACTCTTTATCTCTGTCTGTCTGTGTCTGTTTTCTCTCCCTCTTTCCCTCCCTCCCTGCTTCCCTCGTCTTTGCTCTGTTTCTCAGCCCGTCTGTCTGTCTGTCTCTGTCTGTCGGTCTGCCTCTCTGTCTGTCTGTCTGTCTGTCTGTCTGTCTGTGTCTGTCTGTCTGTCTGTCTGTCTCTCTCTCTCTCTCTCTCTCTCTCTCTCTCGTCTTTGCTCTTTATCTGTGTGTGTGTGTGTGTGTGTGTGTGTGTGTGTGGTGTGTGTGTGTGTGTGTGTGTGTGTGTGAACAGTGCGTTTGCTTTGCGGCGTGTGTTGCTCTCAAATGATGTTCAGAAAAAATCCTGGGCCATCCACAAAACAAGACACAAGCCAGCAAAAATTTATGGAACAGCTCGAGTCCAATCTCGACAGCAGGTTGTCAAAGATGGTCGAAACACTGCAACAATCATTTGATCATAAATCAGCACAGCTTCTCCAAACAGTGAACTGCCAAGCTGAGACAATGAAAAACATCGAAAGAAATCAAGAAGAGATGAAGTCAATTATCAGTGTGTTTGCTCATGATATTGCTGAATTACGAGACTCAGTGAACGCTAACACAACCAGCATCAACAATATGGAGAGGCAACAGGAAGAGCTTCACAGATCTGTTGATGACTTGCAAGATGAAAATTGACCGACTCGAGAGCTTTTCCAGGCGCAACTATGCAAAATTTTTTGGCATTCCTGAGGGGGGCAAATACGAATGTTGTGAGAGTGTCATCCAGGAAACATTGTCCAGTTACTTGCCTGACATGAATTGGAAGACAGATGTAATCGAACGTGCACATAGACTGGGCAGACAGAATCCAAAAAGCACCACACCTCGCCCCATCATCGCCAAATTCCAGAGATGGGGAGATCTGATGAATGTGATGAAGGCCCATTCTGCCAGGGACAAGATGAAAGAGGATGGCATTCGTGTTGCTCAGGACTTGACAAAACGGCAGTCAGCCAAGCTGAAAAGAGCTGAGGGAGCAAGGCAAAGCTGGTTATTACACCAACGGCAAGCTGAATGTCATCGATCACCCCCGATCCATCCCTGATCGCGATCGGAAACAAAGAAGGGAAGAGAACGCCACCCCGCTCAGAAATGCCACGCCCCCCATCAACACGACAGAAGGTCACAAGCAGCCAATGGGAAAACGCAGGAAAAAAAAGACGAATGACGTCAGAGACTGCCCTGTGCCCACGGCCCATACACCTACTGATAAACTGTTAATACAAGGCGCACAGCGAGCCAGCAGCAAACCCAAAACTCGCTCAATCGTGACCAGTGAGAGACAGGCCAACCTGTTTGGAGACTTGGGGAGCGGGGCGTGATTGCACGGGAAATACGGTTCAGTATAGTGAATAGGGAAGTGGCCGAGGCCTGCAACGCGGCACATCTATACTACATACAGCTGACACAAACACTCACAGGCCCATGCACGGACAAGACAGACTGGGTGAATCGAGCAATGTAACCGTCACAGATACAAACAAAGAACAAAACACAAACACGCCATCCAGAAAAACAGAATTTGTTTTTCTCTCTTTCTTTTCTTATTTGGAACATTGAAGGCTTGATAAACAAGCTATCTGATCATGATTTTATTTATTACATTAAATTATCTGATGTTTGTTGTTTGATGGAGACTTTTACTTTCCCTTCATTTGATTTCAGTATTCTCTTTGATGACTATTTTGTACTGCATTCGCCAGCTGTTAAAACTGTCCAGGATGGGTAGAGGTTCAGGAGGAGGAACAATGATTTTAGTTAAAAATTCCTTAAAGCAATTTGTATCTGAAGTTAAGACACACGTTGATAACATGCTATGTGTTCGTTTGTGTAAATCACTTTTTGTTTGTGAAAAAGATGTTTTATTTATTGGAATGTATAATCACCCAGTTGCAGTCCCTACTACAAAGAAAAAGATTATGATTGTTCCATTGAAGAACTTGAACAGTTTGTGTTATCACTCAGTGAAAAGGATGAAGATGTACACATAATCATTGGTGGCGATATGAAACGCTAGAATTGGAAACTGGTGTCTGGAATGCGATGAGGTTTTCTTTTGATGATGGTAGGCCTTTTGTTCAGGATGATTTATTTCAAAGAAGATCAGAAGACTTAAGTGAAAATGGCTTTGGTAGACGTCTAAAAGAATTTTGTACAGCTCTCCAAATTGTACCATGAATGGTTTAATTCAAAAAGGCTTTGATGGTTCTTATACATTAATTTCAGATAATGGAGATAGTGTGATCGACTATCATTTTTGTTCCCCTGATATTTTGTCCTTGATAAACAGTTTTAAACGTTTCTACACGTATGGAATCTAAGCACGTGCCTGTCGAACTCCGCGTAAAAAAGAGACATTCCCCAAGAATTCACTGTAGAGGACACTGGAGAGTGTAGTAGTAAACTTAAATGGGACCCAACCAAAGAGCATGTTTTCTGTGCAAATGTATCGTCCCTTGATTCTCTGAACGCCCTGGAAGAGGCAAACACACAGCTAGATTCTGAAAATATCGATTTAGCTTTGAAAAGATTTTCAGACGTTTTATCCAAGCAGGCGACTGTATGCGACGCACGACAATGATATGAAGCAAAAAAATTTGAACGTAAAAAGATTTGGTACGATCGGGAGTGTGACTCACAAAAAACGCAATGTAATACGTGCACTTGGACGCTACAGGCGCTCTAAAAAGGATGAACATAAAAACAAATCTTAGACGGGAACGATCTCAGTATAAAAACGTGCTTAAGGAGAAAAGGAAAACTTATTATGGTAATATAAGAGAAACATTAATGAAAGATAGATTTGATGGCCGAGAAGATTTTGGTCGCACGTGCGCAATGTCAGAAGTAAACCGCGTCAAGCGCCTTCTATAGAAATAGGACAGCGGAAAGATCATTTTGAACGAATACTAGGACAGGTAAGTGATCATAGCAGTGATGAAGCTAATTTTACCTCAAATGACGAAGAACAGACATTTTCATACCAGTTCTGGATGCACAAATTACAGCAGATGAAGTTAAAAGAGCTATCCATAAGCTGAAGTGTGGGAAATCCTCAGGAAATTGACGAGATTTGTCCAGAATTTTGAAATCAATAGAAGGTCTTGTTACTCCTTTTTTAACGAAATTGTTTAATAAATTTATACAACTCCGGCTACTTTCCTGAAGACTGGACTCGATCAATCGTAATCCCCTTGTTTAAGAAAGGTGATCCAAACCATTCTCGATAATTATCGCGGAATATCACTTCTAGGTATAATTAGCAAGGTTTTTACAAGCATTCTAAATATTCGCCTTTACAGCTGGGCCGAAAGTGAGGAGAAAATATGTGAAGAACAGGCAGGATTCCGGAAAAAAAACTACTCCACAATTGATCACATTTTTACATTAGTAACTATGATACGCGATACCTTAAACCATGGAATTAAAGGCAAACTATATGTGGCTTTTATAGACTATATGAAAGCGTTCGATACCGTTGATAGAGACCACTTGTGGAAAATACTAACAAAGATTAAAACTTCAACCAAAATGCTACATATGCTCCAGGGCATGTACTCTTCAGTACAGGCTTGCGTGAGGTGGGGCATCTTTTTATCAGACTTTTTCGAATGTCCAGGCGGTTTAAAACAAGGGTGTTTATTATCTCCAGTTATCTTTTCATTATTAATATCAGATGTTGCAGAAGAGGTGACTGCAAAAGGAAAACACGGTTTTCAATTTTTTTACCAGGCCTGAGAGAAATTTTCCTCCTTTTGTTCGCAGATGACATTGTCTTAATGTCCTTAACTCCTGTTGGGTTGCAAAATCAACTAGATAATCTGGCCAGAGCCTCAGACAGATTAGGATTAACTGTTAACTTAGATAAAACAAAAATTATTGTATTCAGAAAGGGTGGTCATCTCTCACGCACAGAAAAATGGTTCTTCAAA
>JADBJO010028500.1:0-10000 GCA_016801955.1 Conus betulinus | reverse complement strand
CAGGGGTTGAGCACTTTAAGAATTTTACTAGGCGTTTTAGCAGTATTCTTGATATATATATATATATATATATATATATATAGTGTGTGTGTGTGTGTGGTGTGTGTGTGTGTGTGTGTGTGGTGTGTGTGTGTGTGTTCTGTTAAAAATAGGATGGTAAAAGGAAGTTTTAAAATCGACAGGTCTGTTTCGAGCGCTGGCTCTCTCCTCAGGATGGTTTTGGGTGTCTACTGCCCGGTGTTATATGGCCCAATGTCACTGTTTGCACGTGCGGATTGGCTGCACATGTTGTTCGGTTTTCAGGTTGTTTACAGTTCAGGGTGCGTTTGCTGACAACGATTTCCATTTGTGCCTGTAGTTGTTTACTATTTCTACTTTAGTATTTAGAGTTGCTAAGCGTGGTTTGCATAGTATTAACCATTTTTCTGTTAAACATAAGTTGCATCTCTTTAGAAATGTTGTTGTATAGTGATGCCCTTTTTATGATTTTCCAGGATATGTTATAGTTTATTTTTTTGTCTTTAAGTCTCCAAATATATTTGCTCAGTCCTGTTTGGTTTTTGTATTTTTCTTTGTTGAATGACTGTTTATGGTTTGCGTACCTGGTTTGGAAGTGATTTTCCAGTCAGTGATCCTATGTACGTTTCTTTTTCATTTTCTGATGTCACAGTGGCTTGGTATACAATGTTGTATAGAGGCATTTGTTGCTTAATTTAAGGGACACTGTTCTTTTTTTAGTACAATTGCAGGATTTCCTTTCTTCACTCTTCTTTGCTGTGTTGCTTTTAATTTGTGTTGGATGAATCAATTATATTTTTAAGGGTTAGGCATGCATGAATATGATCGTTTGATGGTGTTCTTGTTGAATATTTTGGACAATTTGTGTTCTTTTGGGAAGGATGCTGTCAAAAGTTTGAAGAATTCTTTCCCTACGTTTGTTTTTACTCGTCCATCATATGGAGGGTTGTACCATGTGGATTTTCTTTTTCCTGCTTTTTTGTTTTGTTCATGTTGCTATCTGGGTTGTATAGTAGTTTGTAGCTGTAACCACTTTTTTTGCAATGCCTCTTGGCATTCTGCTGCGCGTTGTTGAATACTCTCCTTATGTGACAGATTAGATAATCTCTTGTTTGTGCCATGGGTATGGTTTTAGTATAGATGGTGGGTGGTTGCTTTTGATGTTTACATAAATGGGTGTGTCATTAGGTTTCTCCGTATGGTTTTATATAAGTGGTTGTTGAGGTCAAGTGTTATGTCTTAAGTAGTTCACTACCTTTTTGTTTGCTTCGATAGTGATTTTTAAGTGTTGGTTTTGGAAAATTTTGTATAGTTCTTTTTTCTTGTTTTCGATGGTTCTTGGATTGTTGTTTAGCGCGGCGAGGACGTCGTCTCTGTGCAGTCAGACTTGCTTTCCGAGTTGTTTTAGGACAACACGTGCAGCCAATCCGCACGTGTAAACAGTGACATTGGGCCATATAACACCGGCAGTAGACAACCAAAACCATCCTGAGGAGAGCCAGCGCTCGAAACAGACCTGTTCGATTTTAGAACTTCCTTTTACCATCCTATTTTTAACAGATGTTGCTCCCCAAGGGGTCGAGCATTTTAAGAATTGTATTAGGCGTTTTGAGTGGGTATTCTTGATATATATATAGTAGATATATATATTATATATATATATATATATATATATATATATATATTAGGATAACTGTATTGTTGCGGGATCTGTAAGGGAAATTGAGCCTTTATTTTAGCATTGCATGTCATTTTATCATTTCTCGAAGGAATCGGCCAAAATGACATAATTTTGAATTGTAAAAGTATATGTAATCAATAAATAGAAAACAACCGAAGTGCTTTGGGAGACAAATTAGTAACCTTTTTTTTTTTAAAGATACAATTTTGGATCAGGTACTTGCACTTGCTTTATTTAACAGATCTAAAACGAAATGATATTCATCCGCATGCAGAATCTCTCCTACAGACTGCCTGAGAAATAGGCACATACTATTTCTTGTCTGCCTCCAGTAGACATGAACATACGTACCCTCATAGCATAAAGGGGTAATACGACTCATCGATAATCAAGATGGTTACTGTATGGCTTGACGGCAAAATTGTTAGAATGAACAGGAACAATGTGCTGATGTATGATGTAACATCTCATAATAATAATAATAATGATGATACATGAGTGTGATGATGACTAATAAAAAAAAACTTAAATGAATGATGAGGATAATGATGAACAAAAAAAAAAAATAAACAATATTAAATGTATTAAATAATAAAGTAAAAATGTGGGGTAACAAAAAAAGAATCAATAGTAAATATAATAAATAAAGTAACGGTGCAAAAAATACAAAAATGATGGATAATTGAAAAATAGAATAAATGAAGGGAATAAAAAAAAAAAACTCATAAAAAATTAATGAATAATTAGAATAAAAAGAAACATATAAAATAAACAATAAATATAAAATGCATTATAAAAAATGATGGATAGAAAAATGTCATAATAATAATGATAATAATAACAAAGGATCATAAAGAAGAATAATATCAACTGTCTCTGTTGGGTAGTAGCGGTGTAATGAAAATAGCAATCTGGGAGGCTAAGGAAGAGAATACAAACAGAAATCTCGTCTAGTACCACCCACTCCGCAGACAGGATGACACAAACACAAGTTTGGACAGCACAACTTTCACATCTCATTCAATGGAAGACATTGTTAGTCTTCACAACCAACCCTAATTCAATCACAGCAACTCAAGGAGAATGACCCGTAGATTATAGTACCGTCCCGGGCACTATTAGAAAAGCCAAAGTATCCTAAAGGCCACTGCCGATGTCAAACGCTCTTACTAAGGGTTACCCTCAGTAATGAGTTCCAGAGCTATTCTTCAAACTCATTCAACCTGGACCACCCACTGACACACATTTGACTTCCACTGCTGCACTCCTCAACTACCCGAATACCCTTCACACCCAACAACACAGAAAAGGCCTTCACCATACCCAAGAATATCCAATAAAACGGTTGTCAAAACTGATGAATCACACAACACACCACCACATACACAAACACACACACACCCACACACGATCCAACACAAATTGACTCGGGGTAAACCGATCTCAATAGAAACCATACAGTTTTATATCAATCAGTTTTTTCCGCATTTCATAACATCCCCTGCGCGAGAACACTCATCTATGCATCACGTTCAGAAGTGGAGGAGCCTCCCCTATCGCAGGGCTACTTCCACGCCCCGAGAAGTTACGACGTCAACTTTGATCTGGTGTCCGCTTCGGTAACACGTGGCTCAATACCGGAAAGTCTGCCCTAACGTCCTAACCGTTCCAGTTGGTAAGAAAGTGGCTTTCACATACGAAAAAAAACTAACAACAGTAGACGGAAGGAGAAGGCTTCAGGCAAAACATTTTCAATGAAACCCAAACAGTATCTTTCTTTTTTGCCACATCATCAAATAGTTTAAGGGCTGCACGTGTGTCACTGTTATTGGGTGACTGTGTGTCTGTGGTGGTGTGTGTGTTGTGTGTGTGTGGGTGTGTTGGGTTGTGGTTGTGTGTTTTTTTTTGTGGTGTGTGTGTGTGGTGTGTGTGGTGTTTAGTGTGTGTTTGTCTTGGAGTTGGCACGGCGTACATAGTCTTTTGAAGTTTTTAATCTGTACCTTGTGTTGGTAATTACAATCACCTGGCATATAAACGAAATCCCGCAGTGACGGACAAAAGTAGTCATCCATCTTTCCGACCATTTCCGGACAGAAGATTCCCCAAATAAATGAACCTTCAGATACCATTTTCCCCAATTAATGCCACCATTTCGGGTGAGCGTCTTATTTTGTGTACAGTTTTTCATTAGTTACGTATGCACTGGAAAAAAGATAAGTCATCACATTATATTGGTGTAAACATATTGCACAGAAATAGAGGTTACATTCTAACAAAATCAGCATACTAGCGAAGACATTTCTACAAACAGACATGAATATATATTATCAAATTGACACGTAGATAGGAAGGTGGGTCACAGAGAGATTATGTTGTCAAAATATAGTCATGCCCACTCTTCTGAAGAATGAGGCCACTAGATCCACAAGAAAAGTGGACATGCTCTTTTTCATCCTGAGGGCAAACTGAACTCTAGTCTGCAGAACAGAATTGTCTTTCTACTCGACTGTAAAAATTGGCCCTCACCTAACCCTCCTTCCCCCTCCACCGTGTCCGACCTCCTAGTTAACCCCGTATCCACCCTATTGCAATAACCTTTCCCACCGTCCATTCCATTCCCCATCCCCATCCATATTCACATGAGTGTAAACAGGAAACCTGCCTCCCTTCTTTACAGTAAGTGGTGCAGTAAAGTCGGGTTATAATGAAACAAAACCAATCAATTACTTACTTTACTTAGGGACCATTGCTCTTGCCAGAGCATAGGCCATAGACCAACTGCACGCCAACCACCACGGTCCAGGGCAATCTTTCCTATTTCTCCTCCCAGCTGTACGCAACCATCTGCCTGGGGTCCGCCCTCCAGGTCCCGCCTCCAGGTGTTTCTTGTCTTCCCCGCTTCCTTTGCCTTGAAGATTCCAGGTCCGGTGTTTTTTGGTGGTGTTGTCCGGGGGCTTTTCGGAGCGTGTATCCTATCCACCGCCATCTTCTTTCACGGATGTCTTGCTCTGTCTGGCCATTGGTTACTTCTTTCCCACAGCTCTTTGTTGCTAATTGTCTCCGCCAGTGGATGTGGAAGATCTTTCGCAGGCAGCGTGTGTAACAAACGTACGTGCAAAGTTTTTGGATGGCGGGTTTTGTGGTTTCGCCCGGAGGGTCTCTGATCCAGATAAGAGGGACCAGATTTGAGGTTTTTAATTGAAGCGGGCGGATTTTTCGTTCTGGTGGCGACTCGTTGAGATTGACCACATCAGTCTAGTCCGCTTTTTCTCCCCCTCTCTGCATTTCTCTACGTCTCATACATCCCTGCGCATGTTTGCTGGGGGGTAAACTAATCACCATGTAAATTGTAAGTAAATATTTTCATGAAGGCGAAGTTCAGACCAAACCCGACGACCAACCGACTTAACTGATCAATCAGTTCAACAACCAAGCATCATCCAGCCGTCTTGCCCTCAGAGCACCTGGCAATGGTCGACGCACGTTTACTCACACTTTCCCAAACATCTCCTATTTGCGTTTGCCTTGTTGAAGAACAACTTATCCGGCTGAAATTAGGGCAGACTGTGTACCTTTAGTCTCGTGGAGTAACTTTGTTCCCATGTAACAATCAGAAGTGAGATAATATAACCAGGAATGCTAGTGATACTAGTATTGATAATAAAGATAGTACTATTATGTTCTAGATAATACTGACATTACAAACTAGTAACTTTACAAGTCTTTTCTACTTCTGCAACAACTACAAAAACAGTATTTACTACTACCGCTGCTGCTGCTGCTGCTGCTGCTACTAGACTTGTACTACTAGTACTACTACTACTACTATACTAACTATTGCTGCTGCTGCTACTACTACTCTCACTAATTCACTGGGACTATTACTAGTAGTACTATTGCTAGTACTACTACTACTACTACTACTACTTCTGATGACGATGTAATAGTAGAGAGGGAAGACGCCGCAGAAGAGCAGATAACGAAGAAGACAGAAGAAGAAGAAAGGAAGAAGAAGACAGCTATACGTCGACAACCCTGCCCCCTACCCGAGAGTGACAAACCCAGATGATACGCCACTCCAACTAATGATGATGATGATGATGGTGATGATGATGATGAGGTGATGATGATGATGATAAGGATAGTGATGGTGATGATAATGATGAGCATGTATGTGTTTTCTTCCTGAAAAAAAGATAAAAATCTAAAAGTGTTTACCAAAATGGGCAATCAACAATGATAAGAATTAAGAAACGACACACACACACACACAGCACACACACAACACCACACACACACACACCACAAACACACACACACACACACACAAACACACAACCTCCAGTAGTAATTAGACTTCCACACCTCCCTCTCACCAGTCTCTCACCACTGAATACCCCCAGCTCTATTGAATAGCTAGCACGCACCACACACACACACACACCACACACACACAAACACACACACAGCACACACGCACGCACCACACTCACACACACACACACACACACAACAACACACACACACACGCACTCACACACCTACGTGCCGCGCGCACACACACAACACACACCACACACACACACACACCACACACACACACACACACCACACACACGCACACAACACAACACCTACGCACGCACACACACACACGCACACACACACATCACAACACACACCCGCACAGCACACACACACACACAACCACTACACACACACCCACACACACATGCATCCACAAGCGCGCACATGAGAGAGAGAGAGAGAACGAGAGGAGAGAGATCGAGAGAGAGAGAGAGAGAGGGAGAGAGGGGGGGGGAAGATTCATGTATACAGTGAAGAGAAGAGACTGGTGTGATATGTGTGCTAAAACACGTGGGCCGGTTCCCGTGTCCTCTCTGACCATGACAATGATCAAAGCAAAGCTTAGGAGCCCTGAGAGAATCATGAAATGACGTCAGCACGGTGAGAGACAGCGCCCAGAGGGAGGTGGTGCACAGTTCAGCCAGCAGTCATGTTAAAAGAACAGGATTATACTGTCACTTGCTTGCACAAGCCCTGTCACTGTCAGATAGTGGAAGTATAGAGGGAGGAAATGGACAGATAGCCGGCGCGCGCGCGCGCGGCGCGGCGCGTGTGGTGTGTGTGTGTGTTTGTGGAGGTGTGTGTGGTGTGTGTGTGTGTGTGACGCGCGGCGGCAGCCGCCGCCGCCCCGCGTTGGAAAACACTGTTCTCCTCCTTTTCAATGACTGCAACATGAGGAGAAGTGTGACGGTAGTTTCCCACGACAGGGAGGGACGGAGGTCCTGAAAATCTTTTTTTTTTTTTTTGGCTGTCGATCAACAATGATGAAGATGAGACAATGGAGGTCACATTCTGTAGGCTGCGTGACAGAGGCTTACCCCATGGCCTGCCTATCAGTCTCATTAAGATATCCCAATAGCCTCTAGAGCTAACAGGTAGAGGGGCCAGTCCGCTCCCCGTGAGACTCTGCCAAGGAAACATTGTAACACTATAAGAAAACGCAACCTAGTTCAAAAAAGATCAAACTTGACTGTGTTGTTTTAGTCTTTCCTGTTGACGCTTATGACAACTTAAAACACTAGGTACGAAAAAAACAAATGTAGTCTGAAACATCCCCAGGAATGTTTTGATGGGACAAACCGGTCTGCCAGTCAACAAATTCCTGTCGTCACTAACTTCGGGATCCCAAAGCAGGCTGAAAACGCAGCTCCTTCATGACAAAGGATGTTAAAAGCTTCGCATTCATTTGATTCCAAGGGAGTTTCTTACTTTTGTCTAAAACACACAGGGAGACTCGTTCAGTTGTCCAATCACAGTAAATGTACATTACGCAAACTCTGAAGGGGCAAACGCACTTTCAGAATACACGCTTTTCACTCTGACACGGGCACACGCTACTTTCAGTCTTGACATGGCACACGGGCTGACAACGGGCAATCTTTCAGTCTGACAAAGGGCCCACAAACTTTCGCTACTTTCTTTCCGTTGAAAAGGGCACACGCACGTCTGACAAGGGCACACGTTTCTCAGTCAGGGAAAACGTTTTGCCTTTCGGTCTGCCAAGGGCAAACGCTACTTCATTCTGACCACGGGCACACGCTAACACTTTCAGTCTGGACAAGGGCACACGCTACTTTCACTCTGACACGGGCCACACGCTACTTTTCCTCTGACAAGGGCACACGCTACTTTCAGGTCTTGAACGGGCACACGCTACTTTCAGTCTGACATCGGGCACATGCTACTTTCAGTTCTGACAAGGGCACACGCTTCTTTCAGGCTGACAAGGGCACAACGCTTACTTTCCTTCTGACCAACGGGCCACACGCTACTTTTCAGTGATGACAAGGGCACCTGCTAACTTTCAGTCTGGACACGGGCACACGCTACGTTCCACTCGGAACAAGTGGCACCTGGCTACTTTCAGTCTGACAAAGGGCACCAGCTACTTTCAGTCTGACACTGGCCACACGCTACTTTCAGGTCTGGACAAGGGCACACGCTGAGCAACTTGGGCTCAGAACATGGGAAAAAAAGGCTCTTCTCGACGGTAACGTGACTCGACACGAGGATACAGGTTAACAGGTGTGTGCTGCTGTTGTGCTGATAACAGTTTCCATCACAGCCATTACAGTCACCTGTCTTCCCTGAAGACTGGAACACACTTCAGTGTGCCTACCCAACAAAACGAACACATTCTTGAGCGGACGCGGCGGGGCTCTCCCAGGTTTAAAACGGTTGAGAGGAAGTGGAGCCGGGGGTGGGTGGGTGGACCCGCCAAAAACAAGTAGTCGGTGGGGTGAAGGAGTTGTTAGATTAGTTTTTTTTTTTTTTTTTTTTTTTTTTTTGGGGTTTGGGGGGGGGGGGGGGGGGGGGAGTCTCTGATAAGGCAAATTATCCTGCAGTATGCTTTTAAGGGGGTAAGGTAGAGGGAGGTATGTTAGTAATGGTGTGTGGGTGGGTGCGTGTGTTGTGGTGTGTTGTGTGCGCGCGCGCTGCGCGCGCGTGGTCTGTGTGTGGTGTGTGTGTGTGTGATATGTGGTGGTGGTGTGGGTGCGCGCGCGTGAGTGCGTCTGTGTGGGTAGGCGTGTGTGGGTGTGTGTGTGTGTGGTGTGTGTGGTGTGGTTGTGGAGCGCCGCGGCGCCGCACGCCCTAGTACCGTCGCCGCTTTCCAATTCAATAAATGGCTAGAGTAGGAGCACTTTTTTTTTCTAAATTGAGTGCGCGGATGTAAATCCATCCATGATCCCCCCCCTCCTCCCCCCGAGCCTTTCATGAACAGGTGTGGGGAAGGTTATACGAAAGGAGAGGATGAGAAAACAGACAGAAAAGACAATCCACACACACAACACCAAACGAACGCACAGCAAGCAAGCACGCACACACCAACACACACACACACAAAAAACAATACATCACCCACACACACACAACACACAAACCACAAACACACACACACACACAATACACACACACCCACAAACAACACACCACACACAAAACAAACTCAAACCAAAACAACATCTAATCAGTCACACGTCCCCAGTCAAACACACAAACACACACCACACTACAGAACCAACACACACACACGTACACACACACAAAAACAAACACAAACACACACAACACACAACACACACACACACGCTACGAGCACGCACGAAAGCACGCACGCACACGCAACACACAAACACACACCCACACGACACATCCACACACACACTACACACCACACACGACGCAGCCAAAAACACCAACAAGACACACACACAATACACCCACAAGCACAAAACATCACACACCCACACTTATCATTCACACAGTCACACAGTCACACCCAAACACAACACACAACCCCCCACACAAGCACGCCACGACGCCCGCACGCACATCGCACAACACACACATCACACTCACAATAAACACACATCAGAGAGAAAGGGGGATGGGGAATCCATTAAAACTGCCGTCAATTCAACTATCAAACAACAAAATGACAAATTGCCGGCCTTCACTTGAGTGGTGAACATGACAGTAGTGGCCACAGACTTCTTGCATTGTGTTTCTGGAGGTGGCTCAAACATTGTGTCTACTCCCTTCCTCGCCTTCCCATTCGAAACAAGGAGAACCTCTTTTATCTGCGGCCCACCCGGTCTCAAGGAACGATCGAGAGAGAGAGAGGAGCGAGGGACGGAGCTATCTATGCGGAGATGAGCTCTAGCACGAAGATCGTAGGCATAGATTATCTGTAGCGCTTGTGTCTCTTCTCTA
>JADBJO010028499.1:0-15000 GCA_016801955.1 Conus betulinus | reverse complement strand
GAATAGTCCAACTAGTTCACATGTTTCGGCACCCATCATATGAACCCATTGTGACATCAAATGTGGAATTATTGCTGTTTTTTTTTTGTCCAAGTATCATTACTGCTGTGGAGTAGAGTTTTTTTAGTGTGGAAGATGATTTCCATCTCAGCCTCTGTTACGTTTGTATATTTGTTAGCAAATTTTAAAGCTTTGGTAAGCAATTCCTCATCTATGGATGGATAAAAATCCACTATGTCAAAAGTGATGAACACTGTTTTTTCTGTTTGTTAATTTCCTTGAACCATTGGATAACTTCGTAGCTATTTTTCCAAAGGTTGTATTCAGTGTTTGATTTTTTATGTCCTCTATAGACTTTTCCAGAATTTTTTTTGCTTATTTTGCCTAATTCAGACTTGGATGGGTTTATTAATCTACATGTTGGGTTGTTGGGGAAATTAGGTTTGTGATCTTTAAGTGTTTATAAAAGCTTCTTTTATTGCTGTTGTTTCTATCCTATCATTTAGATCCATACGGTGCACAAGTTCTTTTTCTTTTTTACAAATGCTGTCATATGTGGTTTGATCAGTTTTTTTGTAGTTTTTCTGAATATTTTTTGTTGAGGAGTTGAGAGTATTCATTAGGTTCCATTTTATAGAAATTGCTTGTCTTATCAGCCTTTACGAATACCTTTTTGTCATTTTGTCACTCTAGCCTGACAGAACCTAAACTTAAAATGGAGAAAATCAACTTTGGGCAGTCCACTAAAAAATATACCGTTTTCTAACCCACAATCTTACATCAAAAAACTAATAGAGCACACTGAAAAATTTGTGCGCAAGGAAGGCGTTCTTCTTCCTGAACCCTGATGCAAAATGTGAAGATAAAAAAACATACAGTTTTAAGTCATGGAGATCGCCACCCATAATAGAGGAAATGAAACCTTTTGAAGACAATATGAAAAGACTAATAGCCAATATTGAATTCAGAAAATCATACAACAATTTCCAAACAAAATTACAAAAATGAAATAAAACAAATTCAAAATGACAAAAAGGTATTCGTAAAGGCTGATAAGACAAGCAATTTCTATAAAATGGAACCTAATGAATACTCTCAACTCCTCAACAAAAATATTCAGAAAACTACAAAAAAACTGATCAAACCACATATGACAGCATTTGTAAAAAGAAAAAGAACTTGTGCACCGTATGGATCTAAATGATAGGATAGAAACAACAGCAATAAAAGAAGCTTTTATAACACTTAAAGATCACAAACCTAATTTCCCCAACAACCCAACATGTAGATTAATAAACCCATCCAAGTCTGAATTAGGCAAAATAGCAGCAAAAAAATTCTGGAAAAGTCTATAGAGGACATAAAATCAAACACTGAATACACAACCTTGGAAAAATAGCTACGAAGTTATCCAATGGTTCAAGGAAATTAACAAACAGAAAAACACAGTGTTCATCACTTTTGACATAGTGGATTTTTATCCATCCATAGATGAGGAATTGCTTACCAAAGCTTTAAAATTGCTAACAAATATACAAACATAACAGAGGCTGAGATGGAAATCATCTTCCACACTAAAAAAACTCTACTCCACAGCAGTAATGATACTTGGACAAAAAAAAACCCAGCATAATAATTCCACATTTGATGTCACAATGGGTTCATATGATGGTGCCGAAACATGTGAACTAGTTGGACTATTCATGTTATCCAATATACAGAAAACACTTGGTAAACAGGTTGGCTTGTACAGAGACGATGGCCTCGCCGCGCTAAACAATAAACCAAAAACCATTGATAAATAAGAAAAAAGAACTTTGCAAAATCTTCCAAAGCCACAACTTAAAAATCACAGTAGAAGCCAACAAGAAGGTAGTAAACTACCTAGACATAACATTAGACCTTAAATGACCATGTATACAAACCATATAAAAAACCTAATGATACACCCATCTACGTAGACATCAAAAGTAACCATCCACCTTCTTCTATCCTAAAAACCATACCCAATGGCATAAACAAAAGACTATCTAACCTGTCATGCAACGAGAAAGTATTCAACAGTGCAGCAGTTGAATACCAAGAGGCACTGAAAAAAAGTGGCTACAACTACAAACTACAATACAACCCAGATAATAACATGAACAGTAATAAGAAAAACAGGAAAAGGAAGATCATATGGTATAATCCCCCATATGATGGAAGAATAAAGACTAATGTAGGAAAAGAATTCTTTAAAATTCTTATAACATCATTTCCAAAAGAAACTGTACTATCTAAAATATTCAATAAAAACACCGTCAAGCTATCATATTCATGTATGCCCAACCTCAAAAACATAATTGACTCATCTAACAAAACTAAAGGCAACACAGCCAAAAAGGGTAACAAAAGGACATCTTGTAACTGCACAAAAAAAGATCAATGCCCCCTGAATAATAAATGCCTTTACAATAATATTGTATACCAAGCCACAGTAACACAACTGATAGTGACAAAGAAACATACATAGGGATTACTGCAAACCATTTCAAAACTAGATATGCAAACCATAAACAGTCCTTCAAAAATGAAAAATATAAAAACCAAACAGAACTAAGCAAACACATTTGGAAACTTAAAGATAAAAAAATAGACTATAATATATCATGGAAAATTATAAAAAGAGCAGCACCATACAACAATATCTCTAAAAAAAATGCAACCTATGTTCTACAGAAAAGTGGCTGATATTATGCAAACCTTATCTAGCAACTCTGAATTCAAAAGTTGAGATCATAAACAATTGCAGGCACAAATGGAAATTCTTGTCAACACACCATTCCTTAACACACCCCTCCCTGAACGCACCCCCCCAAAAAATCAAAATTGTAAAAATATACAGGCCGCGTGAAACACATGCAGAACTCACGCTTACACACACACAATATATATAACACCGGTAGCGTGCCCAAAATGAACACCCTGAAGAGAGCAGAGAGCTGGAAACAAGTTTGTTGGTGTTTTTTTAATCTCTTTTTTAATCACATTTTTAAACTTATGTCGCTCCCTTCCCGGTTGAGCGTTTTTGGAGTTCTTGCTGGCTCTCTAGTTTTATTTGTGATATATATATATATATGTATGTGTGTGTGTGTGTGTGTGTGTGTGTGTGTGTGCACGCGCGGTTGTGTGTGCGAGCGACGTGCATGTGTATACATGTGTGTGTGTGTGTGTGTGTGTGTGTGTGTGTGTGTGTGTGTGTGTGTGTGCGCTCGATCGCTCGTGTGTTTTATGTGTGTATTCAAGTCTAAATAATGTACTTAGTTTCGATTGGATTATGTAACTCAAACGGCCAAACACACAGATCGTTACCACCCTGGTAGTGATCAAGCTTCAGGTGCAACCCACAACTTGAAAGCCACTCTTCAGTGCACACACACACACACACACACACACACACACACACACACACACACACACACACGCACACACACAAAGACAAATTCACACACACACACACACCAACACACACATATACAGAGGCACGTACGCGCGCGCGGGGCGGCGCGCACGCGCACACACACACACACACACACACACACACACACACACACACACACACACACACGCACTCACGCACGCACGCACGCACACGCACACACGCACGCACGCGCGCAAGCACGGACACACGCACGTACGCACGCACACACACATAGTGATTCTCTGGGTGATCTGTATGTTGTTGTGGAAATATTCATCCAGTTTGTCGCCGGAATATTCAAACACCAAACAAAAATCCGATGTTAGTATTTACCGTCTTATTGCGTTCATCTTGCAAATTCTTTGGAAGAAGTGTTTCAACGGAATAGCTTTATCGAAAAAAGGTACAGAATTATTTACATTGTATAATTAGCTTTCGGAAGGGAAGGCCAACAGTTTATCTTTCTGAGCCCTGAAATCAGTTTGTGAAAATCATACACACACACGCGCGCGGACATGCACGCACACACGCACGCGCGGGCGGGCGCCCCCCCCCCCCCCCCCACACACACACACAGAGACTTGCCCCCTCCTTTCATCCTTTCAGCTCCTTCCTCTTTTCTCCCCGTCCCTCTCAGTTTCAACCTTGTACGACCGTAAACACATGGCCACACGTTCTTCCTGTTGTTATACATAATCATTACAACCAACGTTATGACAGAAAAAAAATGCGGATTGAGAATCACCACGTAGTGTGTGTAACGGGAACTCAGTAGTACAGTGTACATTTTTCACGTACTAGATTTGTTTTTTGTTTTGAAAGAGACCGACATTAAGTGAAAAGAAGGAATGAATGATTATGATAAAAACAAACAAAAACAAAACAAAACAAAAAAACAAACTGACAAAGAAAAAAAGAAACCGCAAAAGAGCTAAGTGGGTTAAAAAAAAAGAAGTGGAAGGCACTATGGAAATCGTCATCGAAGTGACTCGGCGACAAGGCAGGGTCGTCTATGTTCGGTGGCTTCAAGGCTACATCATCTTTATTGCTCCCGCTATGGTTGGGCTGCCGCAATTCGATCTTGATTGGGCGTGAGAGTGGTGATTGGCAGTGTGAGAGTAGTGGAGCTACAAATGGATAGGTAGATTTGATTAAAAAGCAGAACAAAACAAAATAAACCAACCCAAACCAACCAAACAAACAAAAAACCGCTGTGCATTAGACTCCTTAGTATCTTAAGGAGTCAACACCACATTACAGTCTCATGTGTCCAAACAAGACACTTCAGACCACCCCCGAAAGTCGCCCCAGTTTCCGATCTAACGATAATTCTTGGCGTCACTTGCTTTTGGCAGGGCGTGGGTGGGCACGATCGCGGCCATGTCAATCGAGTTGTTTCCCCATGGAGTACCGGTCCTTGCAGCCCCTGACGTTATCGGTGTTGTGGGGCATGGGGTCCAGCTCCATGACGCTGTTCGCCTTCACCATGAGGGACATGGTCTGGAGGAACCTGCAGTACGTCCTCTCCGTCATTTCCCTCGTCATCGCGCGTCATCCAGCTGTGGTCAGTCCATGGGGATCTTTGTCGTTGTCTCTTGTGGTCAGTCCATGGGGATCATTGTCGTTGTCTCTTGTGGTCAGTCCATGGGGATCCTTGTCGTTGTCTCTTGTGGTCAGTCCATGGGGATCATTGTCGTTGTCACTTGTGGACAGTCTATGGGGATCCTTGTCGTTGTCTCTTGTGGTCAGTCTATGGGGATCTTTGTCTTTCTCTTGTTGTCAGTCCATGGGGATCCTTGTCGTTGTCTCTTGTGGTCAGTCCATGGGGATCATTGTCGTTGTCTCTTGTGGTCAGTCCATGGGGATCTTTGTCGTTGTCTCTTGTGCTCAGTCCATGGGGATCCTTGTCGTTGTCTCTTGTGGTCAGTCCATGGGAATCCTTGTCGTTGTGTCTTGTGGTCAGTCCATGGGGATCCTTGTCATTGTCTCTTGTGGTCAGTCCATGGGGATCCTGTTGTCTCTTGTGGTCAGCCCATGGGGATCATTGTCGTTGTCTCTTGTGGTCAGTCCATGGGGATCGTTGTTGTCTCTTGTGGTCAGTCCATTGGGATCTTTGCGCTCTTGTGGTCAGTCTACGGGAATCCATGCCGTTGTCTCTTGTGGTCAGTCCATGGGGATCTTTGTCGTTGTCTCTTGTGGTCAGTCCATGGGGATCTTTGCGTTGTCTCTTGTGGTCAGTCTACGGGAATCCATGTCGTTGTCTCTTGTGGTCAGTCCATGGGGATCTTTGTCGTTGTCTCTTGTGGTCAGCCTATGGGGATCCTCGTTGTCTCTTGTGGTCAGTCCATGTGGATCCTTGTCGTTGTCTCTTGTGGTCAGTCCATGGGGATCCTTGTCGTTGTCTCTTGTGTTAGTCCATGGGGATCCTTGTCGTTGTCTCTTGTGGTCAGTCCATGGGGATCTTTGTCGTTGTCTCTTGTCAGTCCATGGGGATCTTTGTCGTTGTCTCTTGTTGTCAGTCCATGGGGATCCTTGTCGTTGTCTCTTGTCAGTCCACGGGATCCTTGTGGTTGTCTCTTGTTGTCAGTCCATGGGGATCTTTATCGTTGTCTCTTGTGGTCAGTCCATGGAGACCCTTGTCGTTGTCTCTTGTCAGTCCATGGGGATCCTTGTCGTTGTCTTTTGTGGTCAGTCTCTATGGGGATCTTTGTCGTGTCTCTTTGTGGTCAGCCCATGGGGATCCTTGTCGTTGTCTCTTGTGGTCGGTCCATGGGATCCCTTGTCGTTGTCTCTTGTGGTCAGTCCATGGGGATTTTTGTCGTTGTCTCTTGTGGTCAGTCTATGGGGATCTTTGTCGTTGTCTCTTGTGGTGGTCAGTCCATGGGGATCCTTGTCGTTGTCTCTTATGGTCAGTCCATGGGGATCCTTGTTGTTGTCTCTTGTGGTCAGTCCACGGGGATCCTTGTCGTTGTCTCTTGTGGTCAGTCCATGTGGATTCTTGTGGTTCTCTCTTGTGATCAGTCCATAGGGATCCATGTCGTTGTCTCTTGTGGTCAGTCCATGGGGATCCTTGTCGTTGTCTCTTGTGGTCAGTCCATGGGGATCCATGTCGTCGTTGTCTCTTGTGGTCAGTCCATGGGGATCCTTGTCGTTGTCTCTCTTGTGGTCAGTCCATGGGTATCCTTGTCGATGTCTCTTGTGGTCGGCCCATGGGGATCCTTGTCGTTGTCTCTTGTGGTCAGTCCATGGGGATCCTTGTCGTTGTCTCTTGTGGTCGGCCCATGGGATCCTTATCGTTGTCTCTTGTCAGTCTATGGGGATCCTTGTCGTTGTCTTTTGTGGTCAGTCTATGGGGATCTTTGTCGTTGTCTCTTGTGGTCGGTCCATGGGGATCCTTGTCGTTGTCTCTTGTGGTCAGTCCATGGGGATCCTTGTCGTTGTCTCTTATGGTCAGTCCATGGGGATCCTTGTCGTTGTCTCTTTATGGTCGGTCCATGGGGATTCTTGTCGTTCTCTCTTGTGGTCAGTCCATGGGGATTCTTGTCGTTGTCTCTTGTGGTCAGTCCATGGGGATCTTTGTCGTTGTCTCTTGTGGTCAGTCCATGGAGACCCTTGTCGTTGTCTCTTGTGGTCAGTCCATGGGGATCCTTGTTGTCTCTTGTTGTCAGTCCATGGAGACCCTTGTCGTTGTCTCTTGTGGTCAGTCTATGGGGTCCTTGTCGTTGTCTCTGTTGGTCAGTCAGTCTTTGGGGGTCCTTGTCGTTGTCTCTTGTGGTCAGTCCATGGGAATCCTTGTCGTTGTCTCTTGTGGTCAGTCCATGGGGATCCTTGTTGTCTCTTGTTGTCAGTCCATGGAGACCCCTTGTCGTTGTCTCTTGTGGTCAGTCCATGGGGATCCTTGTCGTTGTTCTCTTGTGGTCAGTCCATGGAGACCCTTGTCGTGTCGTTGTCTCTTGTGCTCAGTCCATGGGGATGGGGATCCTTGTCGTTGTCTCTTGTGGTCAGTCCATGGGGATCCTTGTCGTTGTCTCTTGTGGTCAGTCCATGGGTATCCTTGTCGATGTCTCTTGTGGTCGGGCCCATGGGGATCCTTGTCGTTGTCTCTTGTGGTCAGTCCATGGGGATCCTTGTCGTTGTCTCTTGTGGTCAGGCCCATGTGGATCCTTATCGTTGTCTCTTGTCAGTCTATGGGGATCCTTGTCGTTGTCTTTTGTGGTCAGTCTATGGGGATCTTTGTCGTTGTCTCTTGTGGTCGGTCCATGGGGATCCTTTGTCGTTGTCTCTTGTGGTCAGTCCATGGGGATCCTTGTCGTTGTCTCTTATGGTCAGTCCATGGGGATCCTTGTCGTTGTCTCTTATGGTCGGTCCATGGGGATTCTTGTCGTTCTCTCTCTTGTGGTCAGTCCATGGGGATTCTTGTCGTTGTCTCTTGTGGTCAGTCCATGGGGATCTTTGTCGTTGTCTCTTGTGGTCAGTCCATGGAGACCCTTGTCGTTGTCTCTTGTGGTCAGTCCATGGGGATCCTTGTTGTCTCTTGTTGTCAGTCCATGGAGACCCTTGTCGTTGTCTCTTGTGGTCAGTCTATGGGGTCCTTGTCGTTGTCTCTTGTGGTCAGTCTTTGGGGGTCCTTGTCGTTGTCTCTTGTGGTCAGTCCATGGGAATCCTTGTCGTTGTCTCTTGTGGTCAGTCCATGGGGATCCTTGTTGTCTCTTGTTGTCAGTCCATGGAGACCCTTGTCGTTGTCTCTTGTGGTCAGTCCATGGGGATCCTTGTCGTTGTCTCTTGTGGTCAGTCCATGGAGACCCTTGTCGTTGTCTCTTGTGCTCAGTCCATGGGGATCCTTGTCGTTGTCTCTTGTGGTCAGTCCATGGGGATCCTTGTCGTTGTCTCTTGTGGTCAGTCCATGGGGATCCTTGTCGTTGTCTCTCTTCCATGTGCTCAGTCCATGGGAATCCTTGTCGTTGTCTCTTTGTGGTCGGTCCATGGGGATCCTTGTCGTTGTCTCTTGTGGTCAGCCCATGGGGATCCTTGTCGTTGTCTCTTGTGGTCGGTCCATGGGAATCCTTGTCGTTGTCTCTTGTGGTCGTTGTCTCTTGTTCTCGTGCTACCTGCTCATGCCGGCTGCGATCTGATGTTCGTCCTTTGTTTTGTATTGTCGAAAGAAGACGTTTGTATTGAAAAAGACCGATCAGGTGAAAACGCCTAGTGTTTGTTTTGCAATTTTATGTCCTTTTCTAAGGCGGTGTAGAAATTCTCTTTAAATTGTGCATCGATTTTCGCCTGCAGCTTCCTCACTTTGAAATTGACAGTCTAGGATATTGATATTGCTATGGGCCACAATTTCAAGTCGTAAAATTGCTTGCAGCATGCCGAGACATTTGCAGCCGTCCCCTGCATGGCGATGTCACCATACGGTGAAAGTTGTAAGCTGCAATTAACGTTTCCTGTGTTATTTTTTAATGTCACAATATGATGAAATGTCGACGATCGTTTGAACCACGTCTGGACTACAACACGTACGTGACAAAATTCAGATCTGTGAAGGAAAATGAAGTCTGCGTTCATTTGAACTAGCTCACGACAACACACTGGCAACGACATGCTTTTGTCGCCTCTTAGGGAACGTGAAAGTTAAGCTACCACACACTCATCTCCCCACCATCCATGCCTCTGTCCACCCCTTGACCTCCATGTCCTGTTTCTTCTTTCAGTACACTTGTGTTGAAATGGTCAATGTACTTTTTTGTGTTTAAATTTCATTCTTTCTACTTTCTGTCTAGGTATGTGGACGAATCGCTGCGCTGGCTGATGGCTAATGGCAAGAAGGAAGCGGCGATACGTGTCATTGAGCGAGCGTCACGCGTGAACGGCAAGCAGCTCAGTGAGGTGCTTCAGACGTTGCAAGACAGCGAGAGCATGACGCTGCACTGTGGTAATACATCTGCACACCTTGTATACATCTGATGTATAATGCACGTAGGTGTGAAGGTGGTACACTGTATGTCTTGTTGCCTCTGATGGCTGATGCACCTGGGTATAAAGGTAATGCAGTTGTGTGTGTTATTACCTCTGATATGTGATGCACGAGAATATAGAGGTAAGTACCCCTTTACATCTTGTTACCTCTGATATAGAGGTAAATATACCTGTATGTCTTGTTACCTCTGATGTATGTTGCACGTAGCTATAAAGGTAATGCGGCTGTTTTTTTTTCACCTCTGAATGCACGTGAATATGGAGGTAAATACACTTTTATCTCTTGTTACCTCTGATGTGTGTTACACACGGATATTGAGGTAGCTTGTTATCTCTGACGCATGGTGCACGTAGCTACGGAGATAATACACTTAAGTGTCTCGTTACCTCTAATGTTTGTGCTCAGGGGTAGAGAGGTAATACACCTGTGTAGTGGTAATCTCTGATGTATGGTGCACGTGGAGACGTAGGTACTATTCATGTTCAGTTTGTTATCTTTGGTATGCATTGCACATGTGTAAAAAGTAACACATTCTGAAAGTACTGATACGTAGTGCTTGGATACACCTGTGTACCTTGTTCCCTTGCACCTTTGCAGTGGAGGCATCTCTTAATTGTGGGCAAGAGCCTTGATCCGGCAAAACTCTTCCCAGTCCACTCTGCACGGTTGTTCCGTCCACCCCTTTCTCTTTCTGCCAAGTCTGTTACTCTTCTGCACTGTTAGTTGTGGGAAGGTCTTGGAAGATCCACTTCGTCTTATCACATCTTTACTATGTCAGCTTTCTTTTTCTCTGTTCATCACCCTCACTTTACACTGAATCAGATAGTGCCTTGTGATTCTGCAAACTTCCGTTGTTAGTGATATACTCAGAAACAGAAAATGCCGGCACTCTTTCGCAGCATGTCATCTTGGATCTTTCATCGTCTTTAGCATACATACTAGAAGACAGATATTACATCGAATGCAAAAAGCGTCAGATTGTATCCGAGATCAATGACCGTTGTGTATCTTCAGTTTGGTTTGATTTGCCCGTGCTGCCTCTGTTCGTACTGTTCGTGCCAGGAGGTCAGAGCTGATTTAGTTCTGACGGATGATGGTGTAGAGGTATTTGAGCTGTTCACACAGTCTATGACCGTTATCTTTGTCTCACCTGGCTTTATGTTGTTCGGCAGGAGTTTTTTTTTCTGCAGTGATCTCCAAGCTCCATGTGGTAGATACCTCATTCCGGTGGTTTTCCAGTTTTTCGAGTTCCTCTTCACATCCGGCCGGCCTGTCAATGTTACTGGAACCTGAGACCTGTGATGGTTTGTCATCCAGTGCTGAGCGCCATTATGATCGTTCAGGGCATGTCATCAAGCGTTCCAAGCCGGTGAACAATGCAGGTGATGATAGACAGCCTTGACAAACTCCAAACGATGTGTGGAACTAGTTTCCCACGTTGCCAAATACTGAACGGCGGTCTTGACAAACCTCCAAACGATGTGTGGAACTAGTTTTCCGCGTTGCTAAATACTGAATGGCTAGTCTTTACATACAATTGCTTGATGATTCTGATCAGCGTTTGACCAACATTACATTCTTCGCTGTGCTCACAAAAACATCGTGTTTCAATCTGTCAAACGTTTTCTTCTTAAAGTCTTTTAACTCGCGGTAGATGTCCTATAGATGTTGACTGTAATCGCGCACACAGATAGTCAGTCGAACATCTGTTCTGTCAGACCTTTCCACTGTGAAATCTCCCTGTTTCCCCGGTAAAAGTTTCTTCTGCCTGTGGATTCAGTCGTTTAATGTGCCTTTCAGCATCACCTTGCCTGTGTGTATTATGAGGACTGTTACGTAATTCTGGCTCTGCTATAAGTTGCCTGTCTTGGGAAGGGTGACGGGTGAGTGGCAGAGTCGAAAACTATTCTCCGGTCTGTCAGATGTTTACAACAGGCTGTCTTATGAGAAACAGTTGTGAATGACGCTACTCTAACGTTATCGGGTCAGTCTGAAAGTTGCCATTCCTGAACTTTCCTCATTGTCACTGGTCCTACTGTGTTTCTATTCGTTACCGGAATTGAGAAGGATGATCCACCATTGTGAGTTTTGTCACTTGCAAGCTGCCCTGGGGTTTACCTATTAGGTCCAGTTTATGTTCGATGTGGCATTGCTTGTCGAATTGTCCATGGTGGTGCTTGCGCTTCTGAAAGCAGGCTCAGCTCCCTTTTTTTCACAATAGGTAATATTAAAACTCTTAAAAAATGTCTTGCTTTTAAGATTCCTGTAAAACTTGGAACTGTTAGCTCTGTGGTCCTGATAGCAGGTTCTCCACAGTATCTGTGCAGTGCTGTGGATCACTTCCGCTTTTGCTTTTGCTTATACTTTACAATATCTCGTTGCTAGTACCATGCTTCTGTCAATGGGGTCTTGATAGGTCGCAGTGAGGTCTCTTTTATGTATATAATGGTTTTAAAGAATATCCTTTGTGTGTCTGGGTTAATTTGCCCATTTCTTGTTGTTCTCCCTTGGGTTCCTGTAATGCTGCAGCTACTGCGCTGCTGCGTCACTTACGGCCCCTGCTTCTGCCCCTGCCTTGCTTTCATTACACTCCTCGCTAATGATCCGTTGTGGCTCGGCTGGGCTTTTGACACCCATGCACTGATAGTACTTCTGCTATACTACTACTTGCTATCCTACTTTGTGCCTGCTGCCCCTACCACTAACTACTTGTGCTGTTGTTGGACTACTACCTATAACCCCAACAATTCTCCCTCTACTCTACCCTGTGCGGTTTCTCTCCTCTGTATCTCCCCCCTGTGCTGGTACTAGATCTGCTGCTGCCTTGCTTTCTGTCTGTTGTCGTCGTTTCTGGCATTCCTATGCTGCTCTGCTCGCGCGCTCCCCCCCCCCACTTGCCCCCACCCCTCCCCCGCTGCCAGCATTTCCCGTATCCGTTCGTTGCTCGTGTGCGCTTTCCCTCCGCTAACACCATTTTTTCTTGGGCCCTTCTGCGTTTTTTTAGTTATATATGTTCTTGGTCACTTGGCTACCTCTCGATACTCCAGATCACACTGCTGGGTCGCCCCCCCATCGCGGCCGCGGTGCTTCTTCCCCACATTGTTTTATTGCTCTCTTTTACACCACCCCTCTTCCATTCTCACGACTCCCACCCCCCCCCCCCTACACCACCATCCCCCCCCACCCCCCCCCCTTCTTTCCTCTCTTTTTCCCCCCCTCCCTCCCTTTTTTTTTTTCCCCCCCGCATATACACAAATACGAACCTCTACATCTAGAACCCATCACACAAATAAAATCCATGACGAGCACAGTGACCATTTCCCTTCTTATTCCAACCGTACCCTAGTCACGAGACTTACAACCTCGCCACGCCAGTACCTTACCACTGGTATCCATCCTTCTTTCACAAACACAAATTGACCACACCCAAACAACACTGTGAAAACAAGAAACGAACACGACCGCTCGAAAACCTTTTTTACCAACTTCATAATTTGACTAGACGATCAAGACCCAAAAACCATCCCAACCATACCCACAGCTTACAGTTCCAGACACGAAAGAAACAACTGACAAACAATCCCGCGGCCTAGTGATATACATACAAAACAAAAATTACATACACAAGACCAACGAAAAAAAGAAAATAAAGAGAAAAAAAACACTAGAAAAACAGAGTGAAAATGAAAGAATAAAAGAAACACATAAAAAAAACAAGAAAATAACAAAAAACCAAACCACCACACTCAGAGAAAAACGAAACACACAAAGCACAACACCAAAACAACACCAAAAAGTAAGAACAAGAACACCAAACAACCACCTAACAACCAAAAAAAAAAGTAGTCAACCAACAAAGTTTCAAAAGAAACAATCGGAGGTACTTTCTGAGACAGTCTGTAAGAAGACAAAGCCGGTTAGGGCAGTTTTATAGGTTGTTAAAGGCTATAATGGTAAATGAAAAATCGTGCATGATCCGTGATCCATAATGAATATAGCTACAAATTTTCAGGAAGATCGGCCAAGTAGTTTCTGAGAAATTCCATAAAGACGAAAAACCGTCATGGGCCATTATAGCCGTTAGTAACGGCTATAACTGTTACAATAAACACACCAGGCATGATCCGTGACCCATAAGAAACATACTGACAAATTTCAGAAAGTCGGCCAGGTACTTTCTGAGACATTCTATAAGGAAGAAAGAACGTTATGGGCCTTTATAGCTGTTAGTACCGGCTATAACGGTTAAACAACATATCGGGCATCATCCGTGCCCATAACGAACATTCCTACAAATTTTCAGAAAGATCAGCCAAGTGCTTTCTGAGATATTCCATAAAGAATGAAAACCGTTATGGGCCGTTATGACCGTTAGTGCGGCTCTAACGGTAAAACAACAACATCGGGCATTATCCGTGACCCATAATGAACAAACCTATAAATTTTCAGAAAGATGGGCCGAGTACTTTTTGAGATATTCTATAAAGAAGAAAAAAAACATTATAGGCCGTATAGCCGTAGTAACGGCTATAAACGGTAAAATAAACATTGGGCAAAATCCATGACCCGTAATGAACATGCCTACAAATTTTCAAAGATATCGGCCAAGTATTTTCTAAGATATTCCATAAAGAACGAAAAACCGTTATTGGCTGTTATGGCGTTAGTAACGAATATAACGGTAACATAACACATCGGGCATCATCCATGACCCATAATGAATATACCTACAAATTTTCAGAGAGATCGGCCTCAGTAGTTTGTCTGGAGCGAGTGGAACACATTTTGAACCACGGACGGACGGACGGACACACACACACACACACACACACACACACACACACACACACACACACACACACACACACACACACACAGACAGCATTCTTCGTTCCATTGTAGAGTACTCCCTGTTCTATAAGAAATGGGGAGTACAAAAAGAAAGAATAAATCATCTCAACCCCTGTGTGCAGAATCGCTCTCGGCCACCCCATCCTCCACAGAAGAGGAGGACGAGGGACGGAGGATTCGGTGAGGAAGGAGGCGGCTTTGGAAGCCAACGCTGATGAGGTGCGTTCTGCCATGGAGAAGACGCTGTCCAAAAAACAGGCCGACAAACTGACCATTCTGGACATTCTTCCGACACAAAGTTCTCCTGCGCAATGCCTTGGTCATCTGGCTGGCCTGGTCAGTGTGTGTGCGTGTGTGTGTGTGTGTGTGTGGTGTGTGTGTGTGTGTGTGTGTGTGTGTGTGTGTGGTGTGTGTGAGAGAGAGAGAGAGAGAGAGAGAGAGAGAGAGAGAGAGAGAGAGAGAGAGCTGGTAGGCTTAATCAGGCATGACATCAAATGGAAAGTCAGGGGAGTAATGTCGTAAAATGAAGTATAATCAATAGAAAATTGAGCTCTTTTGGCCAGCGGTGTGAAGTCGTAAAATTAAATCAACACTAAATCGAAATCATTTGAGGAGGAATTTTGAGTGGAATGAAGTCATTTGGTGCACAAATATGGCACCGTAGAACAAGGTGTTCTTGTATCCGTCTGTCTATGTGTTTGTCAACATTTTC
>JADBJO010028498.1:0-20077 GCA_016801955.1 Conus betulinus | reverse complement strand
GAGAGTATTCCATAGCTAGAAAAAGAAACACCCGAAGGTGCTGGGGATGACCCGGAGAAGCACTGCCTTCAACCTGCCCTTTCAGCATAGCTAACATTTCTAGATGAATAACTAGACCTTTCACTGAATGGGGTGGTTGGGTGGAGGGTGGGGGTTGGGGAAGAGAGAGAGAGAGAGAGAGAGAGAGAGAGAGAGAGAGAGGACAAGACAAAATTCTTGATTTACGAGGATAATAGATAAGCACTGACGCGCTGTTTTTAACATCCAGTCCTCGCCCTGAGTAGGGACTACAACATGCAGAGAGACAGAGAGAGAGAGGGAGAGAGTAGTTTACCGACAATTTACCGCCACTACCACCACCACCACCCCTTCCCCCTCCCCCTTTGAGCGTATCTCGTCCATGGCGCTAAAATGTTTATTCATTCAGTCTTTCAGAGGCTTCACCGTAACATTCAAAGGCACACGGCGTTACGCCTTTGTTTTTTAGTTTCCTTGGCCCACAGGAGCAGCGATGCGATGGGAGAAATGGCAAAGATCGAATCAAGAGTTGACGGGGTGTTTTACTTTGAAAACACTTCTTGACCTCTGAGAGAGAGAGACACGCAGAGAGAGAGAGAGAGAGAGAACGCGCGCGCGTGTGTCATACTCAACCTTCAGCCTCTTTCCCCCTAAACAAGCCAATCGGAATCTGTTTCAGTTCGGATACTGAACCGAAGATGTCAAACTGTACACTCACATTTGATTGGAAGCACGAGGTTTTGATCTGTACCTCCTCATTTGATTGGTCGAAAAATGTAGGTCAGGACAAAATGAACGCGCTTTCCCGCACCAATTGAAGCGTCGTTTGAAGCGGGAGCAAGAAGACGGAAGGATTCAGAGTTCTACAGTTCTACCAAAATTACGGTAAGTATGAATTGTTAATGGCTGTGTTTTTAGTGCTGTGTTTAGTTTTAATCCGATTAACAAAATGCTACACTGAACAGTCATGCTAGCGTTGTAATGGTCCACTTGTTACGCTGAATGTGAAACTGCAAACAATAAAGCTGCTCGAAGCTTGCGCGAGTACGAAGTTGTGTGACCGCCATTTTCCAGAGCAAAATGAACCGAGCATTTTGAACAGCAAATGATTCACGTTACATGCGAAACGCAAGAAGATCGCATTATCGGGTCTTGTTAAACTTTCTGAACTGGCCGTGGCGGTTCCTGTTTACCGTTGCATCACGCAGTGTGACCGTGTACTTCCGCGTAGAAAATGAGGTCAGTGCCTGTACCTGTCAATGTCATTGTGCTAGTGCTTGCGCCAGAATCTCTGAAGTGTTGGTGTGGAATTCGGAGCTGACGAAAAACGATACACTGTAGGCCTAACATGTAAGCAGTAAACTGTTGAAACAGAAAGCCTGTTTCAGCAGGCTGCTCGCAAAATTTACATATGGTTGCACCTTCGCAGTTTGTTGTCTCAAAGGATCGGTACCCCAAGTTTCATTTTGAGTCGCCATTTGGACGAGTATCGGTTTCAGAGATGTGACCAAGGAAGCGATCCCATTGAATTGGTGCTCTGAATTAAAAGAAAAAAAAAAAAAGAAAATTCTCTCTCTCTCTCTCTCTCTCTCTCTCTCTCTCTCTCTCTCTCTCACACACACACACACACACACACACACACACACCCAATTGTAGTTTGTATCCAACCGAAAAATAGACGAGTATCATGGGGGGGAGGGGGGGGGGGGGGGGGGGGGGATGTTAGCGCATAGTTAGATTAATGTATATACATGTATATAAATCTTACAGGCTTGTTTAAATACCTACCAGCCCAGTTGGCTGGTGGAACTGAACCTTTTGACAGATGAGTGCAAATGCTGTATCACTTACCATGTAGGGCTACCAATTTTTTACTGTCATAACGAAAAAGGTGATTAAGCAGCCAGCTTCATTGCAGACTGATCCCTCCACATCGTCTCATTTCCACTTTCACACCTCCACCATCCCCCCTTTTTCTTCTTAGAACAGAACCTCAGCAGATTACTGTTACACACAAGGTATGTTTTTTTTTTTTTTTTTTTTTTTTTTTTTAATAGAAGTTAAGTAGAACATCAGAGCTTGAAATGCCACCTGTAGGATTGTCCAGGACAAGTAAACCTCATGGCGGCAAAGTGGAAATATTCTTTACATTTGTCCGTTTAGCAGCCAGTTTTTGATTGTGTCACACTAGAGGGGGGAAAAAAAAATGAGCAGCTAACTTCAGCTTCAAGGCAGACTGATCACACATACCTCTCCTTCACACCTCTATCCCTATCACCTGACCAAGATTTTTTAGAAAGAGCCACTTCAGACAAGGCGTGTAAAAAAAATTTTTTTTTTTTAATTTGGCAGCATGCATGCATTGTGCTTTGTCCCTTTCTTATTAAATGTGTGTAGATGTGAATGGGGTTATATTGGAGTGAGTATGGGTTGTGATGAGAAAGACGGTACCTGTAGGGATTGAGAACAATATGGAGGTATATTAGTTTAAATTAGACCAGGAATATGTGAGTGGGAGAAGCATAACAAGTTTTTCCTGTCCATTTTCATTTCTTATACACTTCACGCAGTGCGGAACATTTTTTCTCATTCATATTCTTTATGAATGGTGAAACAATACATTTTCTTGTCATATACCTAATTTTCTGTTTCTCAAGCCTTCATCAAGTGTGTGCAGGCAATGCCATGTTGAAATATGTTTGCTGACTGGTCATTGCCTTCCCTGTACTAGTTGCTTTTAACTGTCTCTTTACATAATCAAGGAGGGCAAGTAGAAATTTGAGGGGATAAGCAGATTGTTTAATCAACTTATCTTAAAAACAGTGAAAAAATTGTCTGGGAATTTCTGGCCTGAACATACTGGGATTGTGCATAGTGGAAAGAATAGATCTCCCTGGTGAGTCTCAGACATGCACAGGGCATGCCTTTGGTGGTGCTTTTGTTTCAATCAGCTGGCTAACAGGATGCCAGGACTTCTATAGCAGCCCTGCTTGGCAGCCTCCGTCACCATCACCTCCTTTACCCCAAAGCTTGGTTCATATGCAGGACCTGCTGGGACGACTCGCACCCTCCACCAACCCTTGTCAAAAACACAGCCATGCAGAAGCCGCTAGCCCTTGTGGGCTTCATGGGGGATCTGCACTTCCTGGCACCAGGCAGGAGGAACCAAATCTCACCACATTTTCCATTCACACAGGTGTTCCTGTTTTTAGGTGACATGAACACATTGCCTTGCCACTAACGACGAACTGCCAGTTCTGGCTGTGTGTGAATGTGAGTGTGATTACAGTTTGAAATGTGCTTAGTGCAGGTATTGTTCCTTATGTCACGTGGGCTGTGGATTAAAGGTTTTGGTATTAAGTATTTGTACAGTGTTTTGTTGCTGTTACAGTTAGTGTGCGTGCGTGTGTGTGTGTTTTTGTTGTTGTTTTATGCTTAATGGCAATAGCACAGGCAGATGGAGATCACAAAGAAAACACACAATTGATGCTGCTTTTAATGATTTATTATTTCCATGGGTAGGGACTAAGCTGGGAAAGGGGGCGGGCCTTCAGAGGGCTGTGCATGCTGGCTAGCACTGTCTTAGGAAGACATGGCCCTGCCACATGTATCCCCCACATACCGACACCCCATACACAGTACCACCAACCATGATTTCTTGTTTTGATTCATTAAGTTCTGTGATGTGAATGGTAGTTTTAGATTCCGAGTCCCGGCTCAGACTTGTTATTATGGTCACTCAGCAAGTTTTATTTACCATGTGATTTTGATGAATAAAGGGAAATAGGTATGTCACTCACTGATTCAGCGTTCCCAAAGACACATTTGTGCGTGGATGAGGTACAGTTCAACTCTTATGCATTGCTTTATTACTAGGTGCATCATTATGATGCACATTATTTCTTAAGATCAAATGTGTGAGCATGTTAGACACTGCAGTAACACAGGAAAAGGCCAGTTACCTCCCTTCTCTGCCAATGAAAGCATGCACATGCAATGTTGTGTCACTGCTACGGTGTCTCCACAGAGCAAACAGATAGTCGAATGAGCCTGTAGCAGATGTAATAATTGTTAAACAGTCTACATGTACCCTCAGTTGTGTCAGTTAAGGAACCCGTTGCTATCCATGTTCATTCACGCGTGCGCACACATATACACATGCGCGCACACACATCACGCACACACACACACACGTCTCGCACACACACACACACACACACACACACACACACACACACACACGCACACAAAAAACACACCACACACACACACACACAGTGGTTGGAAGGAACTGTTGATCCAGACCCTCGAAAATTCAAAACTGACCTGCAAAAATTGTAGTGAAAAATGAAACGATGATAACTATGACACTTCAGATGTTATTTGTAGAGGGAACGCTGTTACTACAATGGTTCTTAACATGGTCACATTGATGGGCATGCATCGAACAGCCTCCATCATGTCTGTATTATTTGCCGTGCAGACTGAGCAAAGATGGCAGCAACCAAGGGAAAAGGCAAGAAGGCCGCTGCAGCAGGGGATTCCGCCGCTGCCGCCAAAGGTCTGCTCTCTATTGTGTGTGTGTTTTTTTCCCATGCATTTGATTTGGGGGGGGGGATTTGAATGAAGTGCAGGGACTGGAGGGTAAGCACTTGTAGTAAAGTAAAGCACAGAGTTCACTTTACTGGTCTCCATGAGTGAAGCGAGAAGATGAAAATTCACCACTGGCTTGAGCGGGGAATGCGAGATGCTTTTAGCCATGTCATTTTTGGATGAAAGAAGTTGTACCATGAGGTGAGTAACTCGGTACAAGTTAGGTGGCCCATGTAAGAGGTAACATATCCCAACTCTTTTCCATAGTAGAGTTCCAGCTAAATTATCCAAGAGTGCATGTTTCTGCTAATACTAATAGTATGTAGCAAGTGTTCTCATGGAAATAGTCAACACAGATAACTACGGCAACCACATCAAAATGTGTGCAATTTTGAAGAAAAGAATTTTTAAAAAACATGGGATTAACGAATACACCTACACATGAACGTTAGGATACAATGTGTGCGTACATGTGTGCCCTAATCTTTGTGTGTATGTGTGTTTGTTAATCCCATCTTACACATACACATACCAACACACACACTGTCTCAGTCTGATATTCAGTTGTACGTTCTGTCAGCTGCTGGTATGGATCATTTTAATGAAGAAGAAAAATATTCTTGCTGTTAAGATTTTGTTGAGGCTGTGTTGACGTATGCTACAAAAGCTTCACTTTACTACCATTTGAAAACAGACCATATCCTAAATCCTGGAACAAGTTGTAAGAAACTCATGTTCTGATAGCTGTGAAAGATGCTAGTTTGCAACCCTTTGTTCTCAGAACAGGGCAGTCTTTTGAATGAACTCACCAAAATTACAGTTTAATTTTTGTTTCAACTTTTGCACTTAATGCTGTGAGAACCTTGCAAGTAACACTTCAGTACATACGTAAAAAGGTAACATAGTCAAGAAACCATTCGTCTCCCCACCCATCCCAAGAACAGATGATGATATTATGATGATGTGCTGTCTGTAGGGAGACAGGCTGAATTTTATGGCGAGTCAGTTGTGGCAAGAAAATGTACATAAAATAATTGTGTAGCAAATCTTATCTGTATTGAAGAAGACTACTAGTTGTTAGTGTGGGAAGGGCTGCAGTTTTGATTATTGTACAACTGCTCGCAGAGATAAGAGACGAAAAGGTACTAAAATTATGAAAAATGTTTACATCTGTTTCTTTTTTTTCAGCTCCTAAGGCAAAGAAGGCAGCAGCACCCAAGAAGAAAGCAGGTATGTTGTCCACTCACAGTCAAGTGATGGAAGTGCCCAGTGACAAAAGATTTGCAGTGTTTATAGCTGCTGAGACTGTCTTGTACTTTGATGCTGTTCATGATTGTTCCTTCTCTCTTTCTCTCTCTCTCTCTTTAACACATGCACACACACCTTCCCTTCTCCTTGCCTGTTTTGACTCTAACACTTGGCACTTTAGTTACCACATGATGATGCACTTTTACAGTTAGGGAACCTGATTGATAATGCATGTATTCATTCCTCCCCTAGCATATGGTGAGAACCACTTTGAATTAGATTACAATACCCCATGTATTTTTTGTTTTCTTTTATTTGTATCTATATGTTCCCAGTTTTTTTTTGTATATGTCGCTGTTAGTGATAATGATGGACTTATTGTTAAGAATCGGAAGAGCCTGCATTGTAGGTTTTATTGAACCACAGCTTTCAATGCATTTAACACATTGACTTGCTTACCATCAGTGACTGGCAAGATTTTATTGCCCGGAGTAATACACAGGGTTCATAGAGGTCTTAAAAAGTCAGGAAATTTGAAGTCATTTTCCAGGTCCTGGAAAAGTGGAAAATCACACTATGGCCTGGAATGGCCTGGAAATTGAAGAATGAAACGCAGTTGCTTGATATTATACATGGCTACTTGAATTTTCAGCATCATTTAGCGTTTATAATGCAAAAAAAATTATTCCGTGCCTTCAGATGTGATATTTTGTTTCTTTGTGCGTTTGTGTTTATAACATCACTTGAAGACATTGCATTATGAAGAAAGTCTTGAAAGTGGTATTGAAAACGCAGGTCTTGGCCTGGGAAGAAGTCTGGAATTTTTGTGTTGCATTCCCTGTATGAACCCTGTTCATAGTACAACGGTGGCAGGTAAACTTGCTGATTCTGTAGGCACGCCTGCTGGTCTTGGCAGGCACGAAAATTTGTGGGGTGGGAGAAAGGAGGAGCCCACACTTCCGTTTCTTTGGTTCAGTGGAAATGAGCTTTTGGGATATCATACTGGGCAGTAGACCGTCCTTGGATGCTGTTAGTAGTTTGGACCTTGGCAGGCTGAGAAACCTTTTGTGAGTTTTCCAGTTTTGCATGGCCGGAATTTCCTGTGTACACTAGAAAAATGTCCACCAAAACAAAGGGGTGGCACTAAAAATACAAACTCTGTTAATAGAAAACTAGAAATAGCATTACATTGTGGATCCCTGATGGATGGCCCTTTTGAAAGGAAATGATGGAATGCTCGTGTGTGTGTTTTGCAATTTTCCCTTGATTTGTTAATGGATCAGAATAAAATGTAAACAAACTTCTTGTTGGTTTTTTTTTGTTGTTGTTTGTTTTGTTTTTATTCTAGTGGACCAGTTTTCTGATCGAAAATTGTATCCATATATTAGAAGGAATTGGTTGAAAAATAATCAGAGATGGTTAAAGGTTTCTTCTCAATAATACGAAGTACAATATTATAATTAGCTAAGTAACAGTTTTGTTTCTTCTTTTTTTTTAAATGTGACGCAATATCCGCTTCAGCAAAGGCCGTTTGCCTTCTGCAGTGTACTTCACCAAGAACTCGCTCCAATTTATGGGTACCAGTACAGTAATTGGGATTTTTTTTTTTTTTTTTTTTTTTAATCCTTAATTAATTTTAGGTTAATCTTTGGCAAGTTAGACCGGAAGTAGATTTTTCAAGTGCATGCACACACGTGCACTCACATGCACATACACACAGACATGCAAATAACATAAAGAGTGAAAGTAACACAGTCAAGAATCTTCATGAGGATATTTTCGTGTGAGAAAGCATGAAACGCCATGGGTAGTACCACATCAGTATCATTCTGGAACCCCAGGCATTCCAGTGAATTTTTTTTTTTCTAGTGTTTTAGCATGGCAGACTTGAAGACCATGAATTGTAGTACCACCAGAGGCCTTTATTCATTCGGGATTTCAGCCTCCGCCAGCTCCAACACATGAGTTGTAGTACCACCAGAGGCCTTCATTCATTCGAGATTTCAGCCTCCGCCACTCCAACGCATGAGTTTTTAGTACCACCAGAGGCCTTTATTCATTCGGGATTTCAGCCTCCGCCAGCTCCAACGCATGAGTTGTAGTACCACCAGAGGCCTTTATTCATTGGAGATTTCAGCCTCTGCCTACTTTGGAGTAGTTGATTGCTTTCAGCAATTGATCGCGTTTACTATTCTTACACTTTACAGTGAAATATGCTTCTTTTTGGTCGCGCTGACGTGAACTAAATAACGAATTTTTGTTTGTTTTCCTTTTGTTTTGGGGGTGGGGGGGGGGGGGGGGGGTTTTGGGGGGTGGGGGGGGGGGGGGGGGGGGGGGGGGGGGGGGGGGAGGGTGTCTGGTTGTTTTTAAGGTAAAGCATGGCTTCAAAATTGGATTGAGTTTTTGCGAAAAGTGCGAACACCACAACCTCATCATCCTTAAGTATACATCTTGACATCTGATGCAGTCATTTTTTCATTTCAGTATGCATTTGTGTCTGTTTTCAAATTCATTATTTTCTCTGTGGCCTCTTTTTTTTTTTTTTTTTATAACTTCTTTTTTATTAATATTAATCACAAATATAATAGATATCCCACATGGATTTTTATTTTCCAAGGTAAATGTTCATGGTGTTGCTCTTGAATACAGGTTTGCTAATATCATCGTAAAAACACACTCAACAGTGAGGTTTGCAGGGCGTGTGTTGTGTTGGTATGTGGGTGTGCAACATATTGGAAATTCACAGGACTTCAGATGACTTTGGGCGGCCAGAATAAGCTCAGTTGGTAGAGCTCCGGACTCGTGATCCTGAGGTTGCATGCAGGTTCGAATTTCGGTACAGGGGGTTTTTTCCTCTCGATGAGTTAACATTGGTTCTGACTCCATTCCCCATAGAGTCCTACGAATGAGACTATAAAATTGAGGTTTCCGTGTGTGAACGTACGCACATCTTGCACACAGGTAAAAATCCCACCAACTTTCGAAAGAGAAGGCCAGTTTGGCTGTTGGTATGGATGACATGTTATCACATAGCATGGCACCCTCCCTGAAGATGGAGTACTGTGGTGATGAAACATGGTCATAACACACAAAACTCCACTGCTGTCTACACAGGCAGTGTCCGCAAGAGTATCAGCCTGCGTATGCTGAAAGAAAGAAAGAAAAAATGAATTTTAGAAATATTCTACTGCTTTGGGTATGCAGCAGGTTGCCAGGAAAAGTCGGTTTAGAACTTACGAATGACAAAAGATCTACAGCTTCAGAGGGCGTGGAAGCCACGCAGGGCGGGACACTGCCTTGACTCCACAAAAGTGCTTCTGCTACTTGTAAAGATCTGAGCCTTACTGTTTGTCATGGGTTCTGCTTGTGACCCATACTTTTTACTAAAGGAGTAAGAGCCTTTCCATAGATTTTTCTTCAGGGTTTTTTTTTTTGTTTTTCATAAACTCAAATCCTTTCTTGTGTGTCTTAAACAGTTTCCAGTCAGATACAAGACCATGCTTTATCAGCACAGTCGTTAAATTTTGTGGAGATGACTAAAAAATTTTTTTTTTTAAAGGACTCGGTTTATCTCCGCCAGGCCGTTTCAGTACAGGGGGATTTTTCCCTCGGAGTAAACATTGGTTCTGACTCCAATTTCCCATACAGTCTTCGACATGAGAATATAAACTAAGGTTCCGTGTGTGAACAGCAGGCATATCTTGCACACAAGTAAAATCCCATCACCAACTTTCGGAGAGAGTGAGAGACAAAGGGGCAACCTTAAGGAAGAGAGAGAAGGCCAGTTTGCTATTGGTATGGAATGACACATTACACATAGCATGCACACTCCCCGAAGTTGGAGTATGGCTGCCTTAATGGCGGACACATGATTATAAAAAAAAAAAAAACAGTCATACACACACAAACTCCACTCCCTCTGTGGGTAGAGGGATTAATCCTTGCCTGTCTATACGGGAAGTGTTCGCAGGACGTATCAGCCTGCATACACAGAAGAAGGAAGAAATGTCCTCGGTTATCAGTAGAAAAAACAAATCATGATGGTTGGTCATTTGGAAAAAAAAACCAGGAAGGACAGCAAAGGTTACCGTGGTTACTGCCCTAAAAGGGTTGGTGTTGTCAGAAGGGATCAGATGAAAGTGGAACTGAAACTAGTTTGTGTGTGTGTGATGGTTGTCGTGTGTGTGTGCAGGAGGGTGAAGAAAGCCAAAGGCAAGAAGAATAAGAAAGCGCCCCCCAAAAAAAAAAAATAAAAAAAAACAACACAAAAAAACCAAAAAAAGGGAAAGGAAAAAGGAGCCAAAAAAGGCAGCAAAGAAGAAAGTGACGTTGACGTGTTTGTTCCTGCAGAACAAAAACCACCACAGACTTTTATTTAAACCTTTTTGGATGTTACATTGTTACCTTCAGTCTCGTTTCCTGTCTTGTGAATTAGCTTTTTTAGATCTTTTCTTTGTAATATTTACTTTTATTCACATGTTTACCAAACCCATTCATTATCATGGTTTAATTTGGTTTGTCTATGGGCGAATTGCACCTGCTTTTTCTTTTTTTGTTTTCTTTTCTTTTTTTTTTCCAGGTGAAATTAAAATGAGATTATACTTAATGTCTGTTAACCTGTGAATTAGGGGGTGAAAAGAATACTCTTTTATTTTGTGAAATGTCCACAGTGGATCTGTTCACATTTTTATCAGAATGAAGTTATACATCCAGCCATCTTTTATGTTGTGTGCATGTGACATTACGCAGTGTTGTTATCACACATTGTGTCAAATGATCATACTTTCGTTTAATGTCTTGCATACTTTACACAGTGTTTGGATGACACATTGTGTAAATGATCATACTTTCATTAAATGTCTTGCGTACTTGGATTACAAACACCTGGTTTGTTGTGTGTGGACAGCTCTGCTCTTCATCTCTCTCTCTCTCTCTCTCTCTCTCTCTTCTCTCTCTCTGCTGCCCCTATTTTTCTCTTCCCTACCCTGTCTGTTTCTGTTTGCTTGGTAAATCTCTGTGTTGTAACCTCATTGTCTTCCTCTCTCTGCCTCCGCTCGCTCACTCCCTTCCTCCCTCCCTCTCCTGTCTGTCTCTCCAACTGTCAAATTTAATGATCATTTCCATGCAAAATTCAATGGGCTCCGACACGGGAAGGCATGCATGACCATAGAATGGAGCCATCATATATGTTCCCTGTGCGAAGATTTTTTTTTTTTTTTTCCATCTGTCAATGTGGCTACTGTTTCTGCTGTGTCTTTTGAATTTTGTCCCGAAACAGTTGCGCATCAGCCTGGGGTTCTTTCAAGTGCACTATCTAGGACAACTTCAAGTTACTATTTCAAAGGAAAAACTCACTTGGGCCTTCTCTCGAAGTCTAGGCAGAGAGATGTCCTGACCTATATGACACTCAAATGTTGGACTTATATGACTTGTCAATTTTTTTTTCTGTTTCTGGCTTCCAAAACACATATGTAGATGTCGATCATGAAGACTCTTTGTCACAAGGATACAAAAATAAGCTTTCAGCTTTTATTTCATGGAAAGGCTCGTTTTTCAGGATTGTTCCACTGTTCCAAATTCAATCCTGTAAACAAAAGTAGAATGTATCATGTGATGGGTTGGCAATACGAAGAACCAACTAGATATGCACAGGGGAGAGCACTGACGACGCCGAACTGACCCGACGGTTCAACAATCTAACTTGTCCCTCTTCTTCTCCCGCACTCCTGATGAACGTTACTTAGTCTGGATGCAGGTTGTAATTTCTAGTCAACAAGGTGCACATTTAAAAAAAAAAAAAAAAAAACAACTCAACACTGACCTTTCACGTTTTATGTGTGTGCAAAACAGAATTTAAAAATACTACTACTGAATGGGGTAGCCAACATGTAGGGGAAATGAAATGGCAAATTTAGCACAAAAGACAATAAACATGAATATAATTGGTTATCCCCTTACCGGGTCCCTTTACCCAAGTGTTCACACACACCATTGCTGATGAAGGCAGTTTCATGATGCTTTTGCTTTGCTTTCTGTCATCATGCTTTCAGATGCCACACTGATGAAAAAAAGTTGGTCAAGTTGCTTTGCATTACAAGAGAATCATTCTCTAACCATTTTTCCTTTTCCATTAATTAAGTGTTGAGTGCTGGTTATGAAGTGTTACAACAGCGCTGGTGATGGCTGTCATAGATGTGAGGTATATGCATCGGTGCATGTGTGAGTAGACATGCACGCCGACATTTTTCATGTTTGTGCGAGTATTGTCGGATGCATGGTGAGTGTTGTGAACAGGCGTGTGTTGTGAACATTTTAGTTTTATTTTTTGTGTTTCTTGTTGATCTATGAATTATCTGTTTACTTACTTTTTATACTTAGCGAGTTACGCACTGGTGATATGCCAAAAATGAAACACATTCCTAGGGGTACAAACACAGATTATGGGTTGTCCTCGACGGCTTTTGATGCCTGTTAGGTGCAGTGCAAGTGTTGATTAGACGGAAAGAATAAGGTGGTAGTCTTTGAGTGCGATCCAAAAGGCACACATGTTCATGTTAGAGGGGAGCAGAGGTGTTAGTAGATGATTTGCCTGGTGGCGTTTTATGTTCCACCTGCTGTTGTCAAGGGAAGGGGGCGGGGTAAGAAGTAGTGGTATGGCTTTGTACTCTTGCAATTTCTTGCGAAATCTTAGGTCTAATTTTCATATGTGAATTTGCTATAGCGTTTTTTTTTTTTTTTTTTTTAACTTTAACTTTTTTTTTTTTTTTTTTTTCTGTCACTTGTCCCATCTCAATGGCATTTGCACCCACATTGCTCATAGTCCGACACCCCTGTCCCCAGCCTGGTCCAGCCCCCTGCAGCCCCTGGCAAACCTGGCAATCCACAGGGAGCAGTCAATGTCAAGTGTCAAGAGGCAACCTACCTGAGGAGACACATGCACTGCTGCCTGCTGCTAGTCCGAGTCACTTCGGTGGTGTTCAGTGGCGCCTGTTTCTGATTCTAACATATGCAGGACACACTATTACATATTAGCCCCCTACTGAAGAATATTGCTTAGTCGTGGAGCCAGCATGATGAGTGAGCTCTCCATCCGGACGGGCACCATCACCACTTAAGTCCAATGATGGCCCCTATGGACAGGACTTTCGCCGATTCCGTTGACCCAGATGGAACTAAACCAAGGCCACAGACCATGCAAGAGGACATCAAAACTGAAAGTCACCATGAGAGCAGGGCATGAAGAAAGAACACAGAATTTTAGGCTTTTTTTTTATGGTGATCGATGAGAATGATTAATGATTAGGATGTGCTACGGATTTCCATTTCGGTCTGAGACTGCATGACAGGGCTGGTAATCTACGCTCTCCTAATCGTATATATATTCTGGCATCACCAACATCAACCGGCCCAAGAGGGAGAGACACCTGCAGTGTTGGGTCAGGAAATTTGAGCAAAACACTTTCAGAGACGCATCCTTTAAGTGGATGAAACTTAACTGTGTGGTCCCAGTCTTCCCAAACTGAGCCCATAGCAAACTGAAACTATGGGTAGGAGCCGGTTTGGTCAGAGCAGAAAATAATCACACAGCCCACATGACTCTGATAGGAAAACTGAACCCAAGACCTCCCAGCCGGGAGTCTGCAATGCTCTAACCACTTCGTCCACAACACAGCAGCTGGGGTTACTACTCCTTTTTTTTCATTATTTTTATTTTATTATCATATATTACTACTACCATCATTTCTATAAATATCAGCATTTTCATCCCAGTTAATTATATCATTATTATGATTGTTGTCGTGTTCATCCAAGTTAGTACTACGTCTCATTATCATTATTATGATTGTTGTTGTCACTGAAGTGATATCATCTTCTGAAACATTCGTTGTGTGCCACATACGGTACACATACATGCACACCACACACACAAATGTGTGGACACGCACAACTTGCATGCACACACACTTGGCGTAATGCACGTGCATGCATTCATACAGAACACAGACGCACACATCCTCGCCACATGCATGTCGTCCATACCACACACAGGCGCACATGTACACCTACACACACATACCCACATGCGTGGCAGGAACATGCTCACACAAGCCTACAACTACAAAGCGCACACATAACATAATGCACGGGCTACACCTACACTGCAATGCACTGGCTTATACACATGGGTTTGTGGTCCACCCACCGATGCACACACACATTCACACATGGGTAAACCCCGTGCATGACAATAGCGGTGTGCAGAACTCAGAAATGTTAGGTAAGTGCCCAAGATCTGCACCAGCCCTGTTTTGGTTAATTGCACAGCTCTGACATCTGCTCCCTAAGTCATATCCATGTGATTCTCGTCTTCTTAATCGTCTTACCCTCATTCATTCATTCTCTTTAATTGATCCCATCAGGCTGTAAGATTCGTGCAGAGTGGTCTTGAAACTTAGCAGTTTGGTACAATGTATTTTGGACTAGTCTGCAACGCAGTTGACACCTTGATAAAAACAAAGATGATGCTTACTCAAAATTAGCTTGTTCTATTGCAAGCAATTTTACAGGTGCATCCTCCTCAGTTGTAGACACCCAATGCTCGCCGTTTCCCTAGTTTTTTTTTTTTTTTTTTCGGAGATGAAATGTGCAATGCGCACTCTGCATTATTATTATCATGAAACAAACCGAATTGATTGTGCAGCTTTTTCAAGAACCATGATAAACAACACATGCACGCCACGCTCACACGCTCACGAGTAAAAAAAAAAAAAAGGTGTGGGGGGGGGGGGGGGGGGGGACCAGAGGAGGCTCGGTGGGGGGGGGGGGGGGGGGGGGGGGGGGGGGGGGTGGGGGGGGGGGGGGCAAGGGAGGGGGGGGGGGGGGGGGACTCTCTGGGGCACGACTCTGACCGGCGACCTACCATGGGGAGAACAGGGGGGGGAAACGGGGCGGGGACGGGGGACTGGGGGGGGGGGATACTGGGAGGGACTCCCTCCGTGGGGGGAGGAATACAGGGGGGGGTGCGGGCGGGGGGGGGGGGGGGGGGGGGGGGGGTGGGGGGGGGGGGGGGGGCCGGGGACTCTTGGGGGCGGGTGGGGGGACTGGGACTATTACAGGAAGTTAATAGTTCATACGTTTGCACTGAACGAAGTGGACTTAGTGTATTCCATGATTGACACTTTATGTTCCTGTCGCAAACCTTATAAAGTCACTTTGACTGGTCTCAAATTAAGGAACCATCGAGGCTGATCACGGTTAAACCGTGTTACACGAGCAAAAAAACAAACAGCAGGTGTTCATTAGCTCTGCTACTCCACTCACCCCCACCCACACCCAAAACGGTAAATTAATCAATATGCAAGCTTGTCATTTCTTCGGTACTGGGTTAGGGCCATGAATGCCCTGAGTTTCATGAAACCTACCCAGGGATATTTATAAAGGGTCTTTTCTCACGCTTTTTACCTTATAATTAAGATTATAAAAACAGCATAACAAAACAAAACCAGCAGTCAGCCAGTTCTTCATGGAGTTTAGCAGGGACGATGACGTCGAGAATTCTTTTGCACCTTTACCTCATAAAAACAGCAACAACCAACAGCGCAGTTCTTCACTGGAACATTAGCAGATGATAAGTTCCCCCCGTCGACGTCGGAGGGAGTCAACGTCTCCTCCAGAAGCTTTTAGTTGCCAATGTCGTTTTCAAAACAAGTGAGAGGTATTTAGACTTTAGAAAAGCATTCCATTCAGTACTTCACTGTGAACTAGCAGGAACGGATAACGTCGTCGAGACTTCTGTTTTTCACCCCTGTTTTACTTCTTAAAAACAACAACAACAACAAAGCGGCAGTCTTCGACTGGAACATAGCAGACGATAAACGTGTAACGTCAACGTCCTCCAGTAAGCTTTCTAGTGGCAATGTCGTCAAAACAGTAGATGTATTTAGACTTTTAGAAAAGGCATCCCATTCAGAACTTTCATTGAACTGAGCAAGATAACGTCGAGACTTTTTCCACTTCTATACCTTAAAACAAACAACCAATGTACAAAAGGGAGTTAAATCAGTTGTGTTATCTGAACTTTAACGACTCATCAACGATAGTAACGTCGAGGTCAACGTCCCTCCAGTAGGCCACAAGGGCAGTAGTTGCGCCGTCAAAACATTAGATGGATTTAGACTTTAGAAAAGAATCCATTCAGAACCATTGTGAAAGACTGTTAGAAATGAAAGAGTCATGGAAATAGAGGAAATGTACATGCTTGGTTTCAAAAGACTCATAAAAAGAACTCAGAAGGTAAGGGTCCTTGGGAGGATTACCACAAGCCTAGTATTGGGGACCAATATTATTCACTGTGTTTTAAATGATCTCCCTGTAGAATTAAGAAGTTTACATGTAAAATCTTTACAGATGGACAAAAAACTTTATAACTCTCTGAAATTACATAAGGAATTACAAAAGGAACAAATGAAACATTAGTACAGGGTCTGATACTTGGATCCTATATTCTGATAAGCTTACTAGAACCTAATATTTTAATGCAGAAAAAAGTAAGTACTTCATATTGGAAAAACAAACCCACAAAAAGATTATATAATGAAAATTGGATACAAAGGAAATTAAAAGTTCTAGAATGTGAGGAAGAGAAAGACCTAGGTGTGACTTTTGACAAAAAATTGCTATTTTGACAATCATATTGTAAATAGTATTAATAAGGCTAACAGAATGATTGGAATAATAAAAAGAACCTTTACATTTATAGAAAAGGACACTTTTTTATAATTTATATAAGACACTAGTTAGACCTGTTCTTGAATATGGAAACACTGTATGGTATCCAATGCTAAAGAGACAATCAGAAGCTCTAGAACAGGTACAAAGAAGAGCAACCAAGATGATTCATAATATAAAAGATTACTCATATCAGGAAAGATTAAAATATCTACAACTTCCGATACTTAAGGCAAGAAGAAATAAGAGGAGACTTGATTCAAGCATATAAGATATTTAATGGAATTGATGATGTTGATAAAGCATGCTTTTTTGTACTCCGCTGAAAAATATTACAAGGAACAGTGAAGATAAGATATTTAAACAATATTCAAAAAAAACATTTTGAGAGAAAATTTACTTTTGCTAACAGAGTAACCAATTTTTGGAATGAACTAACAGTTAACATCAAACGTGCACCTAGTATTAATGTTTTTAAGAACCTCATAGATAAACATGAAGTATTAACTAAATAAGAGATATGAATTTGATGGATAATAGGAATGAGCTAGCCTACGACCCGACCAACGGTCACGAAAAAAAAAGGCTAATGTATATATACAGAAGGGGCGTAAAAAGCCTAAATAGGCTAAGTTGTTTTTGATACAACGCCCCTGATCCTGATCCTGATCCTAGAAAACGTCCGCTGGTGCCCAAGATAAAAGCCGGATTGTCTTGGACCAGAAAAGCAGTGTTCACAAAGGCTACATCAGAGATGGAAGCTAAGATGACCAACACTGGAAGACTGTCCCAAGTCTGAAATGCAATATTCTAAGCTTAAACCTGACCTGTTCTAATTTGTTTCAACCTTCATTTTAAAGATATTTGAGGGGGAAAATTGCTTGCAGCATGAGGGCAGCGGAGGTTGTTGGTTGTTGTTGTCGTTTCCCCTTCCTTCAAAGACTCTCCCAACTCTGGAATGCATAACAACAACTTTGACCTAATCCTAAGTTTAGAAAAAAAATATTCTAAGAACTAGATAAACAATTGAATTGTACTTGCAGTGTGAGGCACTGGAGTCGTCTTTTTTTCCCATCGTCAATAAAGAAAATGTAGTCGATCATGAATTTACTATTTTCAGTTCAACGTTGTATGCGCGACATATCTGCCTTTTTCCGGTGAGCTTTCGTTGACAACTTTGTTTTTATACTTCTGTTCTTGTTTGTGGGGGGTTTTGTTTTGTTGTTGTTGTTTTTGTTTGTTGTTGTTGTTTTCTTCATTGGGGGTGGGGGGTGGAGGGGGTTATTGTTGCCTCGTTCGCCATTTATTAGATGGATTCCCCCGTCTTCCCGACGAAGGTAGCAGTAACACAGCAGGTCCTCCAGTCTCCGTACAGCTTCCGGCCGCTGGGATTGGGTCGGGCCAGGGTTTTTCTCTTGGAGCGCTTGTGGAGCGAGCAGGACTGCAGCAGATGTTTCTGTTTGTCTGGCTGCCTGTTCTTGCAGGGGCACTGCTTTGTGTTGCTGATGTGGAGTTTAGAATAAAGGTGGTGTTTCAGGGCGGTTTGTGTCCTGTCCTGAGCCTGAAATTGGCTACCTGCTCTCGACGAGTCAGCAGGTAGTGCGGGTCTGCTCTGTGTGGCGTGGATGCTACCACTTGAAGCCCTGAAAACAGTAGCAGCCCACATGGAGGTCAGCCCCTACACAGCCACAAACGTGTTCTTCCTGACTGCCCACGCCCCGTCCATCTTGCAGGCCCAATCGGTCCAACAGAGATTCAGAACTCAACGATCTGCCTCATCTCTCGCATCCCTCTGCACAAGTCACACAGCACCGGTCAGTGGATTCCCTCCCCACTGCAAACGTGCCCGGCAATGAGTGCTGCTGACTCCCTGGCAAAAAGGAGGGCAGCTACAAAGGAGAAGATGGACAGAATCTACCAGCTACTCTCTGTCCAGCGGAACCACCATTTAAGGCCAAGCCGCAAAACAAGTGTGTGTGTGTGTGTGTGTGTGTGTGTGTGTGTGGGTGTTGGTGGGGAGGGGGGGGGGTGGTATGAAGTGTGTGGGTAATATCACAAAGTAAAATATGTAAGGGTATGCAAGATTGCTAACCTATGAATTAAAATACCAGGGCAATTGTGTCTGCAAGGTGTGTATGTATGGTGGAGTTGGGGGAGGAGATGGGTAGGATGCGCCTCTCTCTCTCTCTCTCTCTCTCTCTATATATATCATATATATATATGCTGTGTGTGTGTTGATGTGTGTGTGTGTGTGTTGTTGTGGGTGTGTGTGTATTTTTTCCCACCCTCTGCACAGTTAGAATATATCGACCGAAAAGTTTCTTACATCGTTTTTTTTGGTAGACTATGATGTCCTATCGTTGTTGTTTTTTTTTTTTAAGCGTCGCTTGGTTTGTTGGCTTTATTTTTCTCAAAACAACGGTTTGCCTTTCAAGAGTAACAGAGGGGTAAACAGCAACAAACCGAATGTGATATCCGTTTTTGAAAATAATTTATTAACTTTTGGACAGAGTTTTCTCGACATCGTTCTTTACCGTTTGCAGGTCCTAAATCAGTGTGCAGAAGAATCTAAGGCAAAACAACAATAATTACTACTACCATATGTGGGTGGGTGGGAAAGGGGGGATGGAGTTTTGCGCTCACAGTGTGTGTGTGTGTGTGTGTGTGTGTGTGTGTGATTCGTGTGTGTGTGTGTGTGTGTGTGTGTGTGTGTGTGTGGTGTCTGAGAGAGAGAGAGAGAGAAGAGAGAGAGAGAGGGAGAGCGAGAGAGAGAGAGAGAGAGATGAGAGACGGAGAGAGAGGAGAGCACATATTTAAAAGAAAAGAAAAATGGACATACACGTTAAACCTGTGATTGAAAATTTTGGGGCAGTAGAGTTGTCTTTCCCTTTCCTCGTTAAGAGAAGGAAATAGCGTCACCCTTCAATTTCTGTTGAAGTTGTGTCGTGGTTTTGTTTTCCTTCCGACGAACATTGCATTGAGCCGACATTATCATTCATTTTTGCAGTCTGTTTTTTGTTACTGTTTGGTTTTTGTGCTTGATTGCTTGTTTTGTTTTGCTCTTTTTTGTGGGGAGAGAGGCGGAGTGGGGGTGGGTGGAGAGGGGGAGGGACTGTTGCTGGGTCTCTGGGTAATATGACGAAGGTTAATGAAAGGGTATCGCAAGACCGCAAATCTGCTGCGATTGAAAACTCCAGATAAGCATATCTGCCAGGTGAATATCTCTGCAGGGGGCATAGGGGAGAGGGGGTGTGGGGGGGGGGCTTTCATGGAGAGAGAGAGAGAGAGAGAGAGAGAGAGCGAAAGAGGGTGAGGCGCAACGCGCGCGCATGTGTGCGGGTTCTCCTCTCTCTCTCTCTCTCTCTCTCTCTCTCTCTCTCTCTCTCTCCATCGAAATGACTACGATTAACATTGGACTTTTCTTCTTGGTCCCCTCCGTCCACATCCACGTTTAACTTTTTCAGGGGAAACATAATCAAATGTAAAAGCT
>JADBJO010028497.1:12500-20080 GCA_016801955.1 Conus betulinus | reverse complement strand
GAGTCCTATCAACAGCGCAGGGAGGACCTCACGTCGTTAGGAGACCATCCAACATAATACACACAACACTGCATCACCGCCCCTTTCCTTCATTCCGCCCCTTCGTCCTCCCCTTCGTGCTTCTCCTGCTTCCAGTTGTAAACTGGTTCTGCTCCCTCTCCATACCTTCGTTCAACCCTCTTTACTGACTGGTCTTTGCATGTGAAATATTCACAGCTCTTTGTCTGAAATTTGCAAGTGTTATTCCCATTTCATACATACAAAAATTGCTCGCGTGAAATATTTACAGCTCTGTTATTTGAAAACTGAAAGTTTTATTCCCCTCTCATACATTAAAAAACACTCCACACGTGAAATATTTACAGCTCTGCTGTTGAAAATTGCAAGTGTTATTCCCATTTCGTGCATAAAAGATGTGCACACCTGAAATATTCACAGCTCTATTATTTGAAAATTTCAAGTTTTATACCCATTTCATACATGAAAGATTTGCACACGTGAAATATTCACAGCTCTATTATTTGAAAATTTCAAGTTTTATACCCATTTCATACATAAAAGATTTGCACACGTGAAATATTCACAGCTCTGTTATTTGAAAATTTCAAGTTTTATACCCATTTCATACCTAAAAGATTTGCACACCTGAAATATTCACAGCTCTGTCATTTGAAAATTCAAGTTTTATACCCATTTCATACATAACAGATTTCCACACGTGAAATATTCACAGCTCTATTGTTTGAAAATATCAAGTTTTATACCCCTTTCATACATAAAAGATTTGTGATTCTCCGGTCCGTCAACATTCCAGAGAGGTAGATACTAAATGTCGAAAAAAAGGCGGAAATGTAATGTTTTTGTTGTACTTTTTAAGACTGACTGAATGACTGTACCTATGCTTGTGCTCTTACGTTCAAGAGCGCGCACGTGCTGGCACGCACGCACGCACGCGCGCGCACACACACACACACACACACACACACACACACACACACACACACACACACACATACACACACATACACACACACACGCATACATATATTACGCGACAGATTACCTCTCATGCGTGTGTAATAATCCTCTGCCCCACTGTAATAGCCGAAGAAGGAGTCAAAATCCCCTGTAGGTAGGCGTGTACTTCCAGTTGCAGAAACCCAGATGCCATCTGATAGGAATACACACACACACACACACACACACACACACACACACACACACACTGTCTTGCTTTTAAGTCGACTGTATAGTGGTCGGCCAACTAAACTTCCATTTGACTTCTTTCACACATCAAATTTTACAATGTTTAGCTTCCTCTTCTACTTCCCCCCAAAGTTTGCTTAGGATACTATACAACACACACACACACACACACACACACACACACTGAGAGAGAGAGAGAGGGAAGCAGGCAGACAGACAGACAGACAAAGAGACAGTGAAAAAGAGACAAAAGAATGACAGACAGGCAGAAACAGATAGAGCACACACACACACACACACACACACACACACACACACACACACACACACACACACACACGCAAACACACACGCACGCACGCACGCACGCACGCGCTCACGCACGCACGCACTCACGCACGCACGCGCTCACGCACGCACGCACTCACGCACGCACGCACGCACACACGCACACACACGCACGCACACACACACTTGATGCCATTTCCTACCTCCAACACACTGCCAGCGTGTTGAAAATCTGTCTCGGCTCTTATTTTCTGTGAACGAGTAGAATCAGACTGGAACCTTGGCTAGACACATCGAAAGGGACACAAGCAGCCGGCAGGCAGTCTTGGTATAAATTAGTTTCATTCATGCATTGTCTTTTTTTAATTGTTAATTTTCCTCTTGGTGGACGACTGAGACCGGGTGCCGCCGCAATATCTGAACGGCAAGCATGTAAAAAGATCGGAACATGGGGGGACCCCACACTCCGGTACCTCTGATAAACCTTAAATAAATTGACAATACATGAAGTAATAAGAAAGAAAAGGATATGTCCGAAGGTGCGGTTAGGACCCAGAGAAGTACTGTCATCAACCGCTGAACAGACCAGCTGGGAGCAATCCTGCACCACCCTCGGAAACCTGCGCTGCGTTCACATAGGGTGCAGGCACGCACTGGGCATGCCAATAAGATGTCAAGGGACGTAACTGCTCCCTGACAGATGGGTAATCCATGAAGCAATAAACGCAAAAGCTCAAAATTGCTTTGCATAGTGTACATTAACCAGAAAAATCATCTAATGCAACACAACCAATGAATCAATATAGATTGATAACAATACAATACAAAAGTACACACTGGCACAGCTACGTACTTTCCGACAATGTGAGTGTCGTAACCGCCAGATTTAAGCAGCTGGGGGAAGCATGGTGATGTTTGCGGGCACAAACTTCGGAAGAGTGGTTTGAATAACTTCGTGCTGCACACATAAAGGAACATAACAATACCATGTATCTCGATAAATATGTAAAAAAAAAATAAAATAAATAAATAAATGCAACGTTTCCCGAAAAAAAACAACTGGATATAAGTAATATGCAATGAAAACAAAAATTTAAGGGCGGAAAAAGGCAGACGAAAAATGAACACACACACACACAACACACACACACACACACACACACACACACACACGAAGAACGTCTAAGGAAAAAATTGGAACGAAAAAAAAACGAGGAAATAGGAACAAGGAAAGACAAAGATAAATCACGAAGGAAGAGAGACTGACGGGGGAGGGGGGGGGGGGGGGGGGGGGGGGGTGAGGGGGCGGGGGGCGGAGGGCCGGGGGGGGGGGGGGGGGGGGGGGGAAAGGACGAGAGACCGAGGAAGTCATTTTAAAAAAAAAAGCCTCACGCAACCATGAATATCTGTCCTTTCAAACACACGCACATACACACATGCGCGCGCTCACACACACACGCTCGTACAGTCAAGAGTACATTAAGTGGAAAAAAAGCAAAACACACACACGCATTCATGCGCGCGCGTGCACGCACGTACGCTACACACACACACACACACACACACACACACACACACACACACACACACACACACAAGAGAGAGAGGAGAGAGAGAGAGAGAGAGAGAGAGAGAGAGAGAGAGAGAGAGAGAGAGAGAGAGAGAGACATACAGACACCGAGAGGCAAACACACAGACAGACAAAGAGATAGTAAACAGACACACATTTGATATCGTAGCGTTAATACCAAAAAGCATCAAACGCTTCCACACATGGGAAATCAGAGTTGAAGAGAACGGTGCCTGACCTGAAGTCCTGTGTGGTAGGGGTACAGCCCTGTCATGAAACAGTTTCTGGACCTGCCCAGTCACATGACAACATCAACACACCTGTCTGTACATACATCAACATGGCCATGTATTTCATACAGCCTAGGATGAATTGTCAAATACACAACCAACAAGCATTCTACAAACAACAAGTTCTCAATTTAAATCTTGTACAAGTAACACGTGCGTTTTTATATACTTCTAAAAAAAAAACAAAGATAAGCTTTTTTTACAGATAAAAAAAGCATTTGACATTTTCCACCTCCAACAAGCATTTCGAATTTCTTACAACCAGTGAGCATTCTTAATTCCTTCCACCAAAATGTTGTACAGCCAACAAACGTTTTCTCTCTCTGTTCCTTTTTTTTTTTTATATCCCAGCTCTTCTCACTTTCGTTAAACAAGAAGCATAATCAATTTCGTACAACTAGTGAACATTCTCAATTTCTTCCACCAAAATTTTGTGCAGCCAACAAACGTTTTCTCTCTCTCTGTTCCTTTTTCTTTTCGGCATATCCCAGCTCTTCCTATTTTCGTTAAACAAGAAGCAGCATATCAATTTCGTACAACCAGTGAGCGTTTTATATTTTCTGCAACAGTACACGTTTCCAATATTCTACAACCAACAAATATTTCCGTTTGTCCATTGTCAAGGAACACTTCCAACTTTCCCTCTATTAACAACCAACAAACATTTTCCACGTTGTGCAAGCCAGAACAACATTTAAATTTCACAGCCCAAAGACACTTTTTTTTCTCTCCTATTCCTTGCTATTTTTTTAAATCAATAATTATGTTCTCTTCCGATATGCAAGAAGTGAGGCATTCTTTACATCCAAGTACCTGGTTTTATTTGATAAGATTATTCAGTTCCTTTTTATTCCTCGGGATCAGTAAATAAAACAGCACGGTAATGTAATATTCGTATATTATCTAGAAAACCGTATGTACATATACACAGTCAAAAGAGTACAGGAAAAGACAGACAGCTCGATGTGATTTTGATAACCCTCACTGTTGCCCGCATATTTATCACTGTTTGCCACCCAAAGCTGTCACCATGACGGTAAGAAACCCTAACTGACAAACAGAGCCTGTTGACAGGACGTTTGTCAGACCATTGGTCAGTCAGGGGGCTGGCAGTCAAGTCAGAAAACAATACACACCAACACTACATCAGCGACAAAAAAAAAGAATACAGACTCTAAGCAACAGACAGAAATAAACATCCTAACAGACTGACAGCGCGCAGTGCAAAGAGTTACATTAATGATACTACACTGAAACACAAAGTTTGATATGATTGATAACACAACTCTAATGTCATCGAGTGAATGGCGCCTTTCTTTCCCACATCTCTCACAGAGTAACCTGTGTGATGATTATATACAGTTCGATAGTAACATGTCAGCATTGTGCATTTCAAGTTCAAACTAAAGACGTTCCTGTCTCATATCATGGTAATCATCATCAGTAGATCTTCCCGTTCTCCACACAGTGTTCTGCTCTGGGCTTTCTAGTCTGACCAAACAGCTCTTCAGAGGGCACCCTGATGGGACTAGTCGTGGAGTAGGTGTTCTCTGGTCACACGGCAGTGTCACACCCAGGTCTCTGGCCGTATGACCCACATACAGTCTGCTTTGCACGTGAAAACATGCAGCCTGCTGTGTACAGAGTCCAGTCCTGTGTCTAACCAGCATCTTCTGGCTAGCTCTTTTCAGACGATTGAGGCTGTCACTCTGATCAAAGTTTGGGTGTTTCTGACGCTATTCTCAGCACTGCTTTCAATGTGATCGTCATCATTATGATCATCAATGTTGTCGTCATCATCATCATCATCATCATCATCATCATCATCATCATCATCATCTTCATCTTCATCACCGTCGTGATTATCGTCGTCGTCTCAACATCATCATCATCATCATCATCATTATCATCATCATCATCATCCTCATCCTCAAGAAGACGAAGATGACGAAGATTCAAGACTCACGGGGAACAGACAGGCTGCACGTAGGAATCATTAAGGATGACCCCCTGTTTTGCATAACGGTCCAGGTTAGGGGTCAGCATGTCAGGGTTATGCCAGCCCACGTCATTCCAGCCTAGTAATAAAAAAAGTAAAAAGATTCAAGTGCGTGCTATCTCTTTTTGCGTTTGCATGTGTGATTATCGGTGGTTTTTTTTTTTTCCTTTATAGCAGTTTCACGAGTCACTAGTAAGCATTCGAGTAAGACTTATGTCCCCCCGGCCCCCTCCCCCCCCCCCCCCGGCCCCTACCCCCCCCCCCCTATTTTTAAACACTCTTTCTCTCTGTTTTTGTTTTTTCAGTCTGTCCGTTTGACTATCTCTGAAGGTCTGTCTGTCTGTCTGTCTGTCTGTCTTCTTTCAAATCTGCCATTCCCAAATCCACCCATATCCTCAGTCCCTCTCTGTCTTCGACATTGATTTGTCAACATTTTCTTTCCGTAATGTTATCCTCTGCTTGAATTTTCTTTTGCATGTAATTTTGATGAAGGAGGTGGATTATATATTTGAAATTATGTGCCGCAGTAGCATGCGTGCACGTGGGCTCTCTCCCCCCCCCCCCCCCCCCCCCCCCCCCCCCCCCACACACACACACACACACCTCTAACGCCTCTGGAACTTGATAAAAAGTAAACATATTTTCAGTCGTGTACAAAATGGGTTGCTTAGTTTGGTTGATGTGTATTTCATCGACAGCAGTTTCGGGTCCCACGTCAAGCATTCAATAAACACGTTACTTCACAAATCACAAAAACGTTATTCTACATCCATACGTCTTTTATGCACAGTTACAAAGGGAGCGCGATTACACAACCATGTTCTTGGTGTTCCTGATGAAGAGAATACAATAGCAAAATGCTGTCATTAATAGAACAGAAAGATGAATTCAGAAAATAAATGGCACAAAGCTTTTTAAAAGATTAACAGATTTAGGAAACAAAATCAAAATGGTTTCAGATCAGACTAACGCATAGAATCTTAACTCACCAAATATGGTTTTGTTATGTACGGGTGTTAAAACCGATATAGTGATATAACAGATACACTTTCTGCAAGTGTGAGAAAGACAGCATAGAACACAGTTCCCTGAGATGCTAACAAGTGGAAGTGTTTTTTTTGAAGACCAGCAGGAAATAAAAGATAAAAAAGCAAAAACATGACATCTTTCTCCTGTAATGAAAACATCGTATTTTTCGGAAACGATAGTAATTGTCGGTCAGATAAAATACTACACTTCCTTCCATTGTTCAGAAATTCCGTGTTTATGGTTATGAAACGTGGGAATAAAGGCCTCAGTTAAATACACCTGAGAAATCATTAAAACAGAGATATGAGATTGACAAGTACACTGCTTTTGCTAACTTAAAATCTGCAAAGTTCTCTGCAGACTGACATAATTAAAACGAAACCAGAAGAAAAAAAAATGGGAAAAAACAAGCAAACAAACACACAAACCCTTCCCAAGCCCATAAACAAACACAAAAACAACATATATCCTGCTATTCTCATGTATGCGAACGATTATGCTTTGTGTGTGTACTGAGTTAGCTTTTCTGGCATTTAAGGAACATACACACAACTGTTGACTGATAAATAAGTATTGCACAGAAAAGACATCTCTATGTAAGTCTTTATCTTAGTTTGATCTATTGTTCTGTGCCGCGCGCGCGCGCGCGCGCGTATGTCCGTATGCATTAACGCCGGCGTGTATTTGTGTGTGTGGTGTGTGTGTGTGTGTGTGTGTGTGTGTGTGTGTGTGTGTGTGGTGTGTGTGTGTGTGTGTGTGCGTGCTTGCTTGTGTGCGTGTGTGTGTGCGTGCGTGCGTGCGTGTGTGTACTTCATTAAGACTCTTAAAATCATCCATGCATTTGTTCACAATAACGGCCACAAGACATGTGATAAGATATAAATGCAGACTATCTCAGTGTCATGTGAACTGGAGACTTTGCTGTAATGTGTGTGTGTGTGTGTGTGTGTGTGTGTGTGTGTGTGTGTGTGTGTGTGTGTGTGTGTGTGTGTGTGTGTGTTGTATTTGTGTTAAATGTAATATGTAAAAATATAATCTTAAAAAGTTTTTAAAACATATAGTTCAAATGTGAGCCTATGTGTTTATCTGAGTATGTAAGTCTATCCGGCTATCTGGGTCGTAGTTATAAAACGATGTCCACACACACACACACACACACACACACACACACACACAATCACAATTAGATGCATGTACA
>JADBJO010028497.1:0-7500 GCA_016801955.1 Conus betulinus | reverse complement strand
AGATAGTACAATACTTCACCAGTTTGTCACTTGATCATTTCTGAACTCGTTCTCTTGATTGTGTAAAGCAAAGGCAGAATAATCGCAGTTTAAGCCATGCAATGCGTTAACTCTTAGTCTCCCTACGCAGAGCCGTCCATGTTACAGTTGCAGGCTGGATCTGGTGCAGAAAGGCAGTATCCACGCCGAACCCTGTTGCAGCAGCTTTGTCATTCTGGTGCCTACATGGAAGGGGGGGGGGGGGGGGGGCAAAACACTGTCTAATCATCCCCAAAATACGTCGGGTACGTAAACGACAACTCCTATGTGCTGGAAACACCCGTCACTACACAAGACTGCCCGCAACTGTAAGTGGAGAGGAGCAGTTAGAAGATTCGTCATGGCGGTTAGATCATTCGTCATGGCACAACATAAAGTGCACAAATAATCACACAAGCAAATAAACAAACACATACGTAATCAAGCCATCAAGAATTGTTATTTTCAATTTGGAAATGAACATACAAACACAAAAGGGACTGGCGAAAAGATACTACTTATGTAAGACACGTGTGAAGGTTTTCCAACATTGAAAAATATGAATCCAATGAAAGATACATCCACATAGAATGCTTTACTTGTAAAACACATTTAATGAGACAGTATAATCTATACATGTATACATACATGTATACGTACATACATACATCGGGACTACATGTATATTACCATAAGAAAATCCCCAGCTGAAACACTGGACACCACTTCATCAGCTTGATGGGCCCATAAGTTGGTACTGGACATGCATAAAATAGAAACGGCAAAAAAAACCTGGCCTTTATGGTCATTTAAATTCCGGATAGCGAATGCAGCAAATACCAAAATCCATCGCAGTTGAAATGCATCACTTTAAGAGGCAGACTAGCATCTAAAAGGAAAGAGGCTATGAGGAGGAATCTTTCTTCACCAAGAGCTTTCACACAATTTTACTTTTCACTGACAAAATCAATGCAAGCACTCACTTGAGGAAGTGTTCGGTGGTTTTATTTAACGTCTTTTCATCACGAGGTGATATTAGATGTAAAAATTAATAATTGTAACTGGAACAAAAAAAAACATACACGCAACTTATCACTCATTTACGAACTTCAATAACCATCTTACATTTCATATTTACATAACCGAAATACCCTAGAGAAACAAACAAGAACATGTTGATGTTTACAAATATTTTACAATCTGTAATTGGGAAACAACTATGTCGATCTCAACAACATGTGAACCACATAAGACAGTACTGACATTGTCAAAAGTATTCATCACAATACCTTTCTCCTGATAAAGCAAGGTTAATACTGGGCATTCAAACAAAAGATGATTCACAGAAGTGTTTTCTCTGCAGACACAAAGTAATACCATGAAAATATTTAGTGTTCCAATTATTCAGCCTTAATTTATGAATTATTCCAACACTATGCTTTGAGCACGGTGGTAAAAAGCAGACATTTTCTGACTACACTTTTTCTTGTGTAAGTAGTTTACCATAATTTGAAGTTGAGGAAGATTTCTCCTCATGTACTGTTCCGCTTTAAAAGCAAGTCTGTCTTTCAAAACCAAGCGTTTTCACTGGGACAGATTCTGATGTTTGCTGCACTCCCAATCTGGAAACCAAAGGCGTTTGAGCGTGCTTGGATGTGTGTGTGTGTGTGTGTGTGTGTGTGTAAAAATAAAAAGCATCCGGGCTCAGACTTTATTGTCATTAATAGAGATAGATCTAGATATGTTTTGATAGCAATCCTCGCAAAAATTATTATATCAAAAAGCATTCTTATATATTTTATCCATGGAAAAAGCTTTCTCTGTAATAGTCTATCCATCCATCCATCTACCTATATATGTATATATGTATCTATCTAATATCTGTCTATCCATCTATCTATACACATCTGCCTGTCTATCTATCTATCTGTCTATCGATCGGTTTGTCTATCTGTGTACATGTCTATATGCATACACGTAAAGAATGTATTCTATCAAAAGTATCTTGGAAAACTCTGTTCCTCATGAAAACATATCTAGGGAAAATGTATTCATCCCACCAAATATGTATAGAAACATATTCTTCATAAAACATATCACCGGAAAATGTTTTCCTCGAGAATTACATGTAAAATACATTCTTCAAAAAACAATACCTCAGGAAACTAAATTCCTCATAAAATGGAAAATATTTTTTCTTATTTAAAACATATTTCCTTATAAAAAATATATCCATACAGAAGTTACTTGTTTCATCATCAAAATGCAATCACAGACTTTTTTTTCAAAATAAACAAAACGAAACGTTTCACGTAAAAGTTTTTTCTCCTCTATGAAGAATATTACCCCCTATTCCAAACAAAAAAGAATACTGATAAAACATATAAATACAAAAAGCTTTTTAAAGAAAAAAGCGTTCATTACAAAATAGACCACAAGCAGTCATCGATTTGCTGAATTTTGGATAATCGAATCATTTGGATAAATGACAGCTTCAACACAAATGTTCCACCGTTATTGATATCGGATCCGTCCAACGGTTTTTCCTTCCCATGGAATTCCTTGCACTATCCCCAGGGACGCGGAGAAAGCCTCCCAATCTCTTTTGAGCTTAGCACCACCCGGGGCTCCAGTTGCCCCCGAAGTTCTTGGGGTCAGACTTGGGTCACTCGGGGGGTTCTGTGCGGGGACCAGGGACTTCATCCAGAAGTCCAGTCGCTCTTTGAGGCGCTGTAAGGTTTGCGGTTTCCTTCTTCGTCAGGTCGTAGTGCTCTGTTGGGTCCTCTGAAAGACAAAGGAGATGGGGTGTCAAGCGGAGGCAAAAGTCAAGCGATGAGAAACGTTAACTATCGTTTTAACCTCGGCCAAACAGTCGAACACAAAACTGCAGTCTCGTAGTTTCAGTTCGCTCAAAGCGCTTTGATGTCACTGTGTGCAAACTACTCCATATACTTTAACCTATGTAACGGAGGAAGGCATTGGGGTGGAATGGGGTAGTGGGAGGTGAAGGAAGTCTCATAATTAGACGTCACAGAAGCCTGACCAAAGTATAATTCAACGTGCTGGTCAGACCTGAAAAAAAAAAAAAAACATACCGATAACTGAAAGAACCAAAGGACACGTAAACAAAGACCCAAACCTTTCAAACGAACAAACGTTTAAAAACTCCAAGGTAAATAGCAACAACTACGAAACAGAGCAAAATAATCGTTGAAACAACAACACAAATGAAAAAGACACACTGCTTCCCCCGCTCGCCACCCTCCTTCAAGAACCTGCCCACCTTCCCTCCTCCCCCCCCTACACACGAAGCTGCAGATTATGGACAACTGCGGGCAAAACACGTACAGAGGTGGATGATTCCGTGAAGAAAGTTTTCTAAGCAAGCTGGAATCACGGGAGGGTATGACAACGTGGCTGATGTTCAGCTATGTGTGAAAGTCTGACGGTGTACTGGCGGCTGTCATGAGGGTTTAACTCTACGCTGTTTTTGATCCGTCTCTCCTGTGACCATCACGGTATTAACTCTCACAGAGCGCTGTATACTACAGACCGACACCTTCAGCTCAGTCCTTCCTGTGAATACAAGACCCAACGCCATCTATCCTTCTCCCTGAAAATCAATGAAAATCCCTTATATCCTTTTTGCTGAAGATTAACCCAAAAAATCCTTCTATCCTCCTTGCTGAAGAGTATTAAAACCCTTCTATCCTTCTGCTGAAGACCACACTCACTCCTTCTATCTTTCTTGCTGAAGGTTTCACCAACTGCTTCTATCCTTCTTGCTGAAGACAACAAAATCCCTTTTATCCTTCCTGCTGAACACTAACCTCAACCCTTCTATCCTTCTTGCAGAAGACAACAAAATCCCTTTTATCCTTCCTGCTGAACACTAACCTCAACCCTTCTATCCTTCTTGCTGAAGACAACAAAATCCCTTTTATCCGTCCTGCTGAACACTAACCTCAACCCTTCTATCCTTCTTGCTGAAGACAACAAAATCCCTTTTATCCTTCCTGCTGAAGACTAAACTCAACCCTTCTATACTTCTTGCTGAAGACAACAAAATCCCTTTTATCTTTCCTGCTGAAGACTAAACTCAACCCTTCTATCCTTCTTGCTGAAGACAACAAAATCCCTTTTATCCTTCCTGCTGAAGACTAAACTCAACCCTTCTATCCTTCTTGCTGAAGACAACAAAATCCTTTTATCTTTCCCTGCTGAAGACTAAACTCAACCTTCTATACTTCTTGCTGAAGACAACAAAATCCCTTTTATCCTTCCTGCTGAAGACTAAACTCAAACTTTCTATCCTTCTTGCTGAAGACAACAAAATCCCTTTTATCTTTCCTGCTGAAGACTAAACTCAACCTTTTCTATCCTTCTTGCTGAAGACAACAAAATCTTTTATCCTTCCTGCTGAAGACTAAACTCAAACTTTCTATCCTTCTTGCTGAAGACAACAAAATCCCTTTTATCCTCCTGCTGAAGACTAAACTCAACCCTTCTATCCTTCTTGCTGAAAACTAATGAAATCCCTTCTATCCTTGCTGAAGACCAGATCAACCCCTTCTATCCTTCTCGCTGAACACAAAACTGGACCAGTTTTTCCGCCCGCCGTTCTCCTTAAGGACAAGATCTGCTTCTTCTACCCTAATTCTCAATGAAGACTTGTCCAACCCATTTCATCCATCTCACTCAGGACCAGACCAACCTTTTCTATGCCTCTCTCTGTGTACTTGACCTGTTTTTTTTTTTCTACCCACCCCAATTTCTTTCGTCTCGAAGAGGAGTGCCCCTACCCTTTCTAGACCTCTTACTGTGGACTGGACCGATCTTTTCTATTCCTGTCACCGAGGACTAGACCAGCCCCTTGTACCCCTCTAACTGAGGACCAGAACAACCTTTTCTAACCCTCTTGTACATACATACTCGCACGCAGACGCACACGCACGCACCATGTAATATTTGAACATTCTGTTTTTCCTCCTGTTGCCTGACCTATTCCCCCTCTCCAAATCAGCGTATCTTTCCTTCTTCAACCAGGAGATGCCACCTGTCACGCCATTTAAGTCGACATGGAGTGATGACCTTAGTTCTTGAATACAGTAAATGGCAGGTGAATTTGGGCTTATATATTTTCGGCGTGTTTTTTTTTCTCCTCAGCAATACTGTTACGATTTATTCATTCTCTTGTTTAAAGATTATTTTAAAGTTTTAGTCTACTTGAATTAGTAATTTGTTTATTTACGGTAGTAATTTGTGTCTGTATTTATTTACTGATTTCAACTGGTCAAACAAGAGTGCACGTAGGAAAGGAGAGAGACAGCCAGTGGGAGACACACCGACATGGACAGACAGACACAGAGCACACTGTTTCTTTTCATTTTACCTTTAACATTGAACAGCATATACTCTGGCATCTTCTGGTCCGCATCCGGGGTGTATTTGGTGTAGTAGCTCTCCGCTTTAGGAGGGGGGTACCACCCGTTAAAAAAGCTCCTGCCCCTCCTTTGATCAGTTTGTAATCGCCCATCCTGAGGCAAGACAAACACAGAATAATACAGCACGATAGAAACACAATACAACACAGAACAACGTGTAATACAGCGCAGCTTATTAAAATCAATACTGCGCAATAGCCATAAGGACACAAAAGCCCCCCCCCCCCCCCCCCCCGAAAAAAAAGAAAACCAGAAAAACCAAAAGAACATAACGTCTCTCTCGCTACAAGTCACACACAAAGCAACAATTGTCTGGCGTCAACATAACTCTGACTACTGTTAAGAACCCCATCGCAATACTAGTCACTGGTGAAATAGCGCCAACTTTATCATCAATATCTGACGGCAGCTGCATCTCTCTCTCTCTCTCTCTCTCTCTCTCACTCTCTCTCTCTCTCTCTCTCCTGGTGTTCCATGTCTGGCTCTCTCTCTCTCTCTCTCTCTCTCTCTCTCTCTCTCTCTCCTGGTGTTCCATGTCTGGCTCCCAGCAAGACGTTGTTTCAAGCGGCTCTGCTAAATTTCTACCTGTATTGCCTGTAATTTGCACAGTATGCCTGTTGAAGGTTTCCCATGTACTATGGAAGCGACACCGAATGCTGCATTAAAGGAAAGGACTCTGTCTTCATTTAAAATTCAGGGCAGAGGAAAACAAACAGTCGTGATTCTTCGTTTGACCACGAATACCGACCAGCCCCCTGCAACGCAAACCCAAGGCCACAGCGCTGTTTATCGACAGAAATGCCCGTCACAGATAACCAGGGACAGACGCACAGCTGCGGTATATAAAAAGAATCCGCAGGAAAAGGCAAGTGAAGGTTTTTCTCCATCCAATTTATTTTTACCCATTCCACCACGCCTAGTGTACAGTGCTGACAGAACCGGTCACAGCCATACTGCTTGTGCTGACATTTTTCAGTGTGACAGCAATTCCCCTCCCTCCGCACCAAAGCCTGCACGAGACGCACAGCACAGTGACAATCAACAAGAAATCGACATGGGACTGTGTGATAAACAGTCGGGGACAATCGTACACGGTGAAGCCTTCATGTCGGATATTGTGTCAGTCAAGCCGAGTGTGGGTGACGACTGTGGTGAACCAATGTTGTGACATTGTCTGTGGACACGACAGGCCACCAGATCCTAGTGTACCAAAACAAAACAGAGGAAGTCTTGGCAAACGAGGACGATCATGTGTCAGAGTGCAGTGATGACCCTGAAAATATTTCTTATATCAATCAACCACAAAACGCTTCTTCTGACAACGTTACCACCAGCGACATACTGGTCTATCTGCAGGAAATGATCAGAAATATGAACACCTTTCAATAAACAACCAAGAAGATGTGAGAATGGCTTCCAGCAACACTGAAGCTGTCAACGACGGAACTCTTTGATGACCGTGGAGAGATGTGTCGATATTTTGACAGTCGCGTTCGCAGTCATACCGGTGTACAGTGATAGTCTCTGATATCTTCTGTGGTATGGTTTCCATATCGCGATGTTGTATTCTGACATGTGCTATCTTTGCTTAGTTCTTTCATAGTTATGTTATGAACACCCCCCTCCCATCGATTCTTCCCCTTGACAATGGGCTTTGTAAGCCTTCTTCAATAAATCATTCATTCTCACACACACACACACACACACACACACACACACAACACACACACACACACACACAAGCACAAGCAAGCACACACACACCACACACACTCTCTCTCTCTCTCCAAAGAAAACAGCGAAACGATCCAAATCCAACACCACAACTCCTTGCTATAAAACATTCAAACTGAAGAGCTGACTGATGGCGGATCGGTTGGCGACGTCATCATGTTGTAGACAAACTCCGTTCTTTTTGATGTCGCGCCTTCAACGATGGTCTGGAGCTGACTGACGCCATCATATGCCCTTAACTGACAGAACAATCGTCATCAATGTTGATGGTGAAGTGAGGTCAGAGCTGCTGCGGCTACTGCCG
>JADBJO010028496.1:17500-20080 GCA_016801955.1 Conus betulinus | reverse complement strand
AGTGCAGTAGTACAAACGAGGCAACCCACCAGAGGGAGACCCTGCTGGTGCTGCTGCTTGTTCAGTAGTGCCTTTTTTTCAATAAAGAGTGTTAGTTCCGTAAGACAATAACAGCAAACAGATTACAGGACAAAACACAATGTATTTCGACCTCTTGGAAAAAAAATTGCTTCTTTTTCCGCCCTCAGTCACCTCGCTGTGAAAACTTACTCGGCAGTACCTGTGCTGATTAAAAAAACAAACAAAAAAAAAAAAAAAACCGCAGTACAGCACCTGTTAAGTACCCCACTGGCAACAACCCCTGCTTCGTCGTGGAGCCAGTGTGAAGAAGCATTCTCTACGGGAAGCCGTCATCACATCCGTGTAACAACTGTCTCCACGAGCTGAACAATATCGACGGAGTCTTCAAGGCAGTTAACTCAAATTATTTGACCGAGTTTGTCCGCAGGTAACTGTACCTCTCGGGCCCTGGTTGGCGCTGGTACACTCTTGTGAAGAGAGTAAAGCTCAGAGGAAAACAGTCAAGGACTCCACAGCATCATCATCATCTTTCCGACGGCTTTGAAATGATCAACACGGATTCCGAATCAAGGTGGCCACGAGAGGAGGGGATGGAGGGCCACAAATTTGGAGACTTCTATTTTGCAATGAGTGAAACTTCTCCTGTTTAGAGACTTGCTGAGTGCCTGTTGAATGCAGTGGAGTGACAGAGCAGTAGTGTGTGTTTCAGAGCCTGATAACGCCCGATTTCAGTCAAAAACAGCTCTTTACGTGGTCTGTTTTCAAAAGCGTTTTTGTTCCAGTGCTAAATGTGTCAGCGTAGCATCGGATTTGTTCCCTCCCTACGCCACGCCCCCCCCCCCCCCACCCCCCCCCCCCCCCCCACTCCCCTCCGCTTGTACTCCTTTGGATTGTTGATTCGCCCTCCTCTACTCTCTCTCTCTCTCTCTCTCTCTCTCTCTCTCTCTCTCTCTCTCTCTCTCTCTCTCTCTCTTGTCTGCCTAAAACCTGAATACCATCAAAACTCTTTTCTTTTCTTATGGGACGTGTATCAGTTAGGGACATGGCAGACGTGTGTGTGTGTGTGTGTGTGTGTGTGGTGTGTTTGTGTGTGCTCGTATGTGTGTGTGTGTGTGTGTGTGTGTGCGCGCGCGCGCGCGCGCGCGCGTGCGTGCGTGTGTGTATGCGTGCCTGCGTACATGCATATATGTGTATGTGTGTGTGTCTGTCTGTTCTGTCTGTGTCTGTGTCTGTGTGTCTGTGTGTGTAGAAGTGGAGGGGAGGGGAGAGAGGGACACAGACAGGTAGGAGAGGCCAAGTGCGTGGCAGCAAAACACAGCGGCAGAAGCGGAGCCCGAAGACAGGGAGATTGGTTTGCCGCCGTAAACTACACGCTTTGTGGTCGCAGGTCGCTCGCCTTCTGCGGGCCGTGATTGCCCTAGCCGCACAGCAGCAAGCAGCAGCGGCACCAGCAGCAGCAGCAGCAGCAGCAGCAAGCCGTAAGCAGCAGGACCAGTGAGATTTGCGGGCGTATGTAGTCAGTCATCTGTGCGCTCCTGTGGTTCCGGTGAGTGTGTGTGCGGTCATGGGACCTGCCTTGTGTTGTGTGTCTTTTCTCTTCTCACTGCGACCCCATCTCTTGTGCCTATCTTTATTGTCGTCTTTACTCTCTGTCTCTCTGTCTGTCTGGCTCTGTCTGTGTGTCTTTGTCTGTCTTCTGCCTCTGTCTCTCTGTCTGACTCTCTGTCTGTCTGTCTGTCTGTCTGTCTTTCTGTCTGTCTGTCTGTCTGTCTGTCTGTCTCTCTCTCTCTCTCTCTCTCTCGTCTCTTCTCTCTCTCTCTCTCTCTCTCTCTCTCTCTCTCTCATTGGTTTGTCTAAAAGTGCATTAATATGTACGTGCGTATGTGTGTGGTGTTTTTGAATGCACAAAGTTTGTAGTGTGTGTGTGTGTGTATGAGTGTGTGTGGTGTTCGCGCGCGCGCGCGCGTGCGTGCGTGCGTGCGCAAGCATGCGTCATGTGAGTGGACACACGTGTGTGTGTGCATTCGTGCGTGTATGCGCGCGGCGTGTGTATGCGTCCGAAAGGAACTTTCCACAGGGATGGTTGTGCAATAGAAATCGAAAAGAAAGTCAACATGAGAACACAGCTTGAAGAGCTACGCAAACCAGGAGGCCCACTGATTTATCCTTGTATTTTACAACGACCGACAAGTGTGAGAAGGATGACGAGAATGGTATGGAGGTCTTTGTCTCAGACTGAGCTCCTCTTAGCTTTTGCATCACACTCATGTTCCGGCGCCAACCAGTCCCGGGAATACAGCCACCTGCGGGCAATGTTGGTCAGGAAATTCGATTCGACTCTCTCAAAGGTTCATCCGCTGAATGGAAGGAACTCGATTCTTTGTGTGATCGCAGTCATCCTATTTGAGCCTGCAGCACACTCGATGTTTGTGTTTGAAGCGCTGTCGCGTGTATTTGTCTTCATTAATGTCAGTATTTGCACTGATTCTCACAGCAGTCTTGACTGACTGCCACGCTTGTACATTCACTGAGGGAGACAGGGAGCGAGGGACAGAGAGA
>JADBJO010028496.1:0-12500 GCA_016801955.1 Conus betulinus | reverse complement strand
GGGGGGGAGGGGCGCGCGTGTGAATGGATTATATTTACTATTATTACACTCCAGCCGACTACACAAGGCCTTTTTTTCGGGGCTCTCAAACTCATCATACGGAAAACAAAATCTAATCCTGAAAAAAGGTTACACCAAAAGAAAAAATTATAGAGACATCGAATGACTGGGTTGCTAAAACTATTGACGTGCTTTAAAGCGGGCAACTCTGGGCCGTTATAAGAGCGCCAGCAATGCCGACTGATCTGTTGCTACCATTTTCTTAAAAAAAAAAAAACTTTAAAACTTTCTTAAAAAAAAAAAAAAAAAAAACTTTAAGAGAACAAATCTGAAAAAAAAAAAAAAAACCCAACTGTCAAATGTAACCAAAGAACTGAACTCAGAAGCAATCTGAAGCGATCAAAACTAAGTGCATTTTCGTTATTTTGACCGTCTTTATTTCACCTGAGGAAGACCTAACAGGTTGAAACGCGTTGTGTGTTGTCTTGTGACTCGTTTGTCCACGTTTCTCTGGGCGGTTCGCTGACATCTATTTAAGATTTGTTAAAAGGTCATTTGGACAAATAGTCGTTGCAGAGTAGACAATTAATTAATTTGTTATTGTTGTTGTTGCTGCTGCTGTCGTCGTCGGCGTCGTCGTCGTCGTTGTCATCATCATATCTTCATCATCATTGTATCATTGATGAAGTCTTTATTATTATTATTATCATTGTTGTTCTTGTTGCTATTATTGTTGCTGTTGCCATTGTGTTTGCTACTATTAGTATTATTCTTACTATCATTATCATCAACTCCATCGTCATCGTCATCATCATCATCATCATCATCATCATCACCATCATCATCACCACCACCACCATCATCATTTTTATATGATCATTATTATCATTATTATTGTTGTTGTTGTTGTTGTTGCGACCTTATCAATTCACTCACACCGCAAATTTATTTTGACAAGATGACGACCCTGATATGGTCACTGGCGGTTGGCTGCGCTATAACAACATCGACTGAACTGAGGGGTCAAGACGATTACGATGGGGATGTTTTGATGGGCCGCTCAGCTGGGGCAGCAGACCCTGACTCCACGGCCGATTCCGCTCTGTGCAGGGTAGCAAACGAGGCGGTGGCACGAACAGGGACGATGCGATACACTTACCCTGGTTCTACACGGGGAGTGGGGGGGTTAGGAGAGAGAGAAGGGGAGAGGAAGGAAGAGAGAGAGAGAGAGAGAGAGAGAGAGAGAGAGAGAGAGAGAGGAGGGGTGAATGGGGGTGGGGTTGTATGGAGTACATGATACGTTAGAGCTGTTTTGTATGGTTCATGATTTTGGCAAGTTTCTGAATTAAGAGTTCCCAAAGTTTTGAAAGTCCCCCAACCTCACTCCAACCCACCCACCCACCCACCCTGCTCCCCCCATCCTCTCTCTCCCGGCCCCAATTTGAAAACAAAACAAACAAAAGCCTGAAAGCTCAAACAATAAGCAGGGGGGGGGGGGGGGGGGGGGGGGAAGAAGTAAAAAAAAAAGAAAAAAGAAAGTTAAAACAAAGTGTTATAGGAGCAAATGTCATTTCCTCTCGCATTTTTGGCGAGAGCGGTCTCTTCTCCAAACATCAACCCTTCATCAATGTTAGGGGGCGCTTTAGACCGTCTAAAAATAGAACCTGGACCTCCCCACCCCCCTTCTGCCACCCTCATACTTCTGCCCCACCCCCATTCCCACCCACTACCACGCTAACCCCTATTTCCTTAGGGTCAAACTGACCCAGCCGTGTAGAAGCGCGATCAAAGAACGGTTTTAATGAACTACTTGAGAGACTGGTCGTTAATTCAATGAGAGCAAACAACTGGAAACAAGGAACCAAACGAGAGGTAATGTCTCTACACTATTGATGTTTGGGCCTTGCGAATGCCGAGATCTCCATGTACCAATCAGAAGACGTTCTTCCCCCCCCCCGCCCCCCCCCCTCCCCAACTGTTTGTGCTTGTACACGTGTGTGTGTGTGTGTGTGTGTGTGTGTGTGTGTGTGTGTGTGTGTGTGTGCGTGCATGGGTCCACAAATAATGACTGAACATAATATAGAAAAGATTTCCTATTTGAGTTCTACTTCTTCAGCACAACATTCATCTTGTTCATACTGAAGATAGATAGATAGAAGCTGAATTAGACTCGAGATTGTTTTAACTTTGTCTGTGTTTGTTTAAACTTTGTCTGTGTTTTCATTTCTGTCTCCTTTATTTGTACATGTTCTTGTATCATTGCATATGTGGAGTTATCTGATTAATCCACGGATGTTAACTTTATTCTGATAGGGAGATAAGAGATCTCGGAATTCACTCGCTGTGGTCTTAGGGTAGGGACGTTCATTCTCGATACGTGAAGGCTGTTCTCATCTGGACGAACTTCCAGTTCACAAGCCTGTATGGGCTGGTTAAACGATTCCGACGTTTCTACCGCAAACTGGCTTTGTTTTTAAGCGCGCCTTCTATTACTTCATCACACACACACACACACCACACACACACACACACACACACACACACACACGCACGCACGCACGCACGCACGCGCACACACGCACACACACACACACACACACACACACACACACACACACACACACACACACACACACACACACACACACACACACACGACGAGCTCTGGAACTATTCAGATTCAGGCAAGGGAAGAAACTGTGCAAGAACTCTCCTGTGATCGAATATTTTTGTGGTTGGTCGACATGTCTGCAAAGGCGCTGAATGATATGCATTTTCGATTCGGAATAGACATTTCAATCGCCAGTCGGCCATGATATACACAGCTCACCGTACTTTGGAATGAATAAGTAAGGTCAAGGATGTGGGGATGGAAAGATGCATTTGATTTCACAGCCTGTAATAGGTCAATAGGCCCGAAAAAATGTATTTAATTCAAGCGTCAACGAGACACATTTTGCTGGATGTGAGAATGTGTTCGCTCCCTTGAGAAGAGATCGTCCTGTTAAGAACATGATCGTACATGGTCGTTGTACGATGAAATGGGCGAACAATATAATCAAATTTGTTGAACAACAACAACAGCACCACCACCACCAATAACAACAACAAAAAACCCACCTGCAAAAAAAAGACCAAACAACAACAACAACGAAGGCCACTTATAGATCTCCTGCAGTCTCTGGACGTTAACCAATAATTTGTTCGGTCACACAAAAGGGCTGCAGTATTCTGGTGGGGACACCTCTTCTTCCTCCTGACTGCTGCACTCACGGGAGGGGGTAGGGGGTGGGGGGTTGGGGGGGGGGGGGCGTGTTCTTCAGTACCTGCACTGGGCCGCTCAATCACCCCCAAACCTACAAATCCCAAACCATCCCTTTCCCAGGCATGCGGATGGTCATCATCACCCGCAAAGACGACGTTCGTCATTCTGGTCGGGAAAGAAGAAAAAGGCCTTCGTTGCCTCTTGAATTTTCAATTATAGCAGCAGGGAAGAAGGAAGTAGGCGTGGGTGACGGGGGGGGAAGAGGAAGGACAGCGGATGGGATGTGAGGTTATGTTTCACGTGTGTGGCAACCGTGGTTGGGCAATGTTTTGTCTACACTGCGAAATGTGTCGTGCAGTGATTGCCGGATTGGCCAGTCCATGCGCCTGGTACATGCTTCGTATTAAGTTGCGGACTTTATCGTTAACATCACGCGACTGTGGGCGGTTGAGAACCTCGACAGAACCGCTGGCAGAGTTGGAATACTGAGGGTGCTTAATGCCAGTGCTGTTCTTGGTGCACTGGGACAGGAATGATGACTGAACATAAATCCAATGTATTTCCCTTTTGACCTTCCGCCAGTTAAAAGAACAATATCGTGATTGTATTGAACATAACATATTTGAACATATTGAAATTATTTGAACATATTGAACATATTTGAACATATAGAACATATTGAACATATTTGAACATATTGAAACATATTTGAACATATTGAACATATTTGAACATATTGAACAAATTGAACATATTTGAACATATTGAACATTGAAATGGAAAGAAGCTGAATTAAAGACTAGACTGTTCAAAACTTGGTCTTTGGTCTATCTTGTAATGTATATATGATAGGTGATTGTGTAAGTTTTTTCCGATTAGTAGGAAGAACCCATGGCATATACGTGCCGGAGGGACTGACATGGATCCCCATGTTACATCAATTAAGTTATTATTCAGGTTTTAACCCTTTCCAGCCTCAGTGTAACAGTAAGGCCACAGCAAGGCATGCCTGTATCAGTTCAGTTGATCCTGCTATGAGACTGAAAGGTTTTTTTTTTAGGAAGAAGAGAGAAAACACGTTTTATTGACACATGGGAGTGAGAGAATTAGTCCTAAAATGACGAGGTGACAAACATTGAAAGAGGGTGATTGTACAGTAGCACTGTGAGGCGAGGTGGGGGGGGGGGGGGGGGGGGGGGGGAGGAGGATACCGGGATTCCATGACAGCTGGCCTCAAAAGGGTTAAGGTTCACAGTTACTCGAGAAAAAAAAAACTCTTCTCTGTGGAAAAGAGAACTAAATAACTGGAAACATTTTGCAAACTGAATCATGGTACAAGACAGATGTAGACAATGTGTTTGTCTTGAAGAAGTGGGATAGAGTGAGGGGGCTGGGACGCGTGGGTGGGAGTGGGTGGAGGTGTTAGTAAAATGTTAGTTTCCCAACGTACATTGTCCTCAGAAGATTCAGACTTCTGAAAAGGAGAGCAACTGGAAACACTTTACTAAATGATTCGCGATGAAATACGGATTTCGGCAAGGTGTCGTTTTGTCGGAGGTGGTATGGAGGTGGGTGGATGAAGGGGAAAAGAGGGAATGGGGGGATGAGGGAGGGGGGGGGGGAGCGGGTTGGACGAGGGGAGTGAGAGGTTGGGGGTAGGGGTGGGCGGGGGTCAGTGAATGTAGGCCTACATCCCCCCCCCCCCCCCCCCCCCCCCCCCCCCCCCACCCCCCCCCCCCCCCCCCCCTCATTACACTGTCCTAAGAAGATTCGGACCTCTTTCGTTCTTGAAAAAAACTCTCTCTCTTTTGTTCTTGAAAGAAATGTCTCTCTTTTGTTCTTGAAAGAAATGACTCTCTTTTGTTTCTGAAAGAAATTACTCTCTTTTGTTCTTGAAAAAATGGTTTCTCTTTCGTTCTTGAAAGAAATGGCTCTCTTTCGTTCTTGAACGAAATGTCTCTCTTTCCCTCTTGAAAGAAATGTCTCTCTTTTGTTCTTGAAAGAAATGTCTCTCTTTTGTTCTTGAAAGAAATGGCCCTCTCTTTGTTCTGGAAAGAAATGTCTCTCTTTTGTTCTTGAAAGAAATGTCTCAAAGAAATGGCTCCCTTTTCGTTCTTGAAAGACATGGCAGGGAAAGAAGAGGAGGAACACAGGGAAAGTACCTTCTGGAATGCAGAATGAAAATCAGAAAGGTCTGGTGATGCCTTCTTGTGATGGTGAAGGTAACTAACCTCACGCCCACGAGCGGAACAACTCTGCTCTTTCGGGCTATGTAACCATAATCATGGGTGGCTGGACTGGGAAGCGGCTGCTGTTGCATTCATTTTTAATTGTCCTCATCCACCACTGGTGATAGGAGAGACGGTCAGAACTTCGCATGAGAAGAAGGACGAAGGGGACAGGCGTGGGTGGATTTGAGAGGGAGAGGGAGAATGCAACACTGCACTAAAACCACCAGAACAATAACACATTGAGAAAGGCAGCGACAGTGTCTCTTTTCCATAGTGGTCGGCAGCGGGATTTGAACTCTCAACGACTGGCTACGGATATGATGATGCTCGGCCTCTGAGCCAGCCTGAAAGCCGCAAGGAAGGGAGATGTAGCAATTTGTCCGGTCTGTAACTCTCAGGTTGTTCCATCCAGGACATCTTCTGTCTGCCTCTGGGGACGTACGTCGTTCTGTTTGTACGCATTCTTAGGTGAGTTAGTCTTGGACGACGATTATGGCGGCACTAAAGACACGTGCCCTAACTAAGAAGGGTCAAGGCGTTTTGGCGACTGTGAAGCTCTCTCTCTCTCTCTCTCTCTCTCTCTCTCTCTCTCTCTCTCTCTCTCTCTCTCTCTCTCTCTCCGTGTCATTGTCTATCTACCTGTCTGTCTCTCTGTATGTGTGTGTGTGTGTACTGTCTCTCTGTCTGTCTGTTTGTCTGTCTGCCTCTCTGTCTGTCTGTCTGTCTGTCTGTCTCAATTCTTTCATGGTTCTTTTTGCCCCCCCCCCCCCCCCCCCGTTCTTTTTAAAGCCTTCTTCTTTATGTGTCTTACCTAACCACAGGGATTGTTTTCAAACGTTATCACGTTGTCTGGCATAATCCTCAGGTGTGGCTTCTGTCTGTGTCCAGCACCTTTGCTGATCCGAGAAGAAACAGAAGAAGAAACAACATGCAGGAAGACCTGGTGCCCAGAATTTCCTACACTCTCTTCACCACCACGACCTCCCCAACAACGACGACGACGACAACGACGACGACGATCACCACCACCAGCATCTCCACAACTCAGAGGTCATCGACGCTTCGGAATGGTCACCTGACGCACCAAGCCTACCATCCCAGGTCACCAACACAGCAGGTGCCTCAACAGACTTTACCATGGAACTGTCAGAAAAACGTGTAGAGTTCCTCACGGAGATACTGACAACGACAGAACCACGGCTGGAAGCTTCAGACTTCCAGACAGACAGACATCGACGGAATAGCGGAAGCAGCCGACCCAGGCTGTGACTGCTCCGGGAGGTACCCTGCGGGTGGAGAGACGAGGGTGTTGGGAGGAGGAGGTGGTGGAGGAGGAGGAGGGGTAGGAGAGGGAGGAGGGGTCGCGAGGATGGTGGTGTTGAGGTGGGGACAGAAAAGCGAGGAGCCGGGTGGTGCTGCTGCCGTTGCTGAAGTTCGGCTGTCAGCGGTGCATGCAGACGATGAAGCAGCGGTACCATCGTCACTTCCAGCACCACCATCACCGCCGTCTGCGACGAAGAACTGGTGGGGGGTCTGGTGGCCGTCGGGTGGTGCTGCTGCTCTTCTTCCTCTCTCCCGCCTTCCTTGGTGAGTCCGCTGTGTACTGGAGTTTGAATGTGTGTGTGTGTGTGTGTGTGTGTGGTGTGTGTGGTGTGTGTGTGTGTGTGTGTGTGAGAGAGAGAGAGAGAGAGAGAGAGAGAGAGTTTGCGTGTGGGTGTGTGTATGTATGTTTGAAGGCGAAAGTGGAGGAAGGGGGAGGTCGTGATTGGTTGTGTTTGTGTGTTTGTGTGTGTGTGTGTGTGTGTGTGTGTGTGTGTGTGTGTGTGTGTGTGTGTGGGTGAAGAGATGAGGGAGAGAGAGAGAGGGGAGAGAGAGAGAGAGAGAGGATGAGAGAGAGAGAGAGAGTTCGCGGGTGGGTGGGTTGTGTATGTTGAAGGCAAAGGCGGAAGGGGGGTACGGTTATTGGCGCGCGCGCGCGCGCGCGCGCGTGTGTGTGTGTGTATGTTTGTGTGCGTGCGTGCTTGGGTCTGTGTGTGTTGTGTGTGTTGTGTGTGTGTGTGTGTGTGTGGGTGTGTGTGGTGTGAGAGAGAGAGAGAGAGAGAGGAGAGAGGAGAGAGTTCGCGTGGGGGTGTGTATGTATGTTGAAGGCGAAGGCGGAAGAAGGGAGGTGGTTATTGGTGTGTGTGTGCGTGTGTGTGAGTGTGTGTGTGTGGTGTGTGTGTGTGTGTGTGTGTGTGTGCGTGCGTGCGTGCGTGCGTGCGTGCATGCGCGCGCGCGCGCGCGCGTGTGTGTGTGAAAGAGAAGAGAGAGACAGAGAGAGATAAAGGGTTGAACTATATGTGCGAGCGGACATGTGTATGCGTACACATGTGATGGTGTCTGAAGGGCCCATATTATGTGTGTGTATACCCACACATACCCCGTGGTGGGCTTGCATGTTTGTCTGTATACGCGCATTCCTGTGTGTTTGTGTGTGTATCTGTATGGAAGAGGACGGGGGGGGGGAGCATGCGTAACGCATGTATGTGCCCGCGTGCGTGGGACTGATACGTGAAAAGCCCAGTGTTTTGCTGTAGTGACGTTTGTGGTGGAGAGCCGTTACAGTGCGGGCGTACCAGGCGCCAGCACGGGGCAGCCCTACGTGTCATGGCTGACATGTGTGGCTTAGAGACAGTCTGGTTGACGTCGTAGTAGAGAGAGAAGGGGTCGATAGGATCGACATTGGAGAATGCCTCTTTAAACGCTCAGTGGTTTCTCTGCCTGTCATGTCTGTTTTGTCTGTATGGCTCATTCTCTCTCCGCTCTCTCTCTCTCTCTCTCTCTCTCCTCCCTCTCAAAGTCTCCTCTCTCTCCTCTCTGCCCCTGTCTTTGTTCCCTCTTCCGCGTTTCTCTGTCTCTGTGTCTGTCTCTTCTGTCTCACCCTCTCTCTCTCTTCTCTCATCTTCTCTCTCTCTCTCTCTATCTCTCCTCTCTCTCTATGCTCTCTCTCTCTCTCCTGTGTTTCATTTTTGTGTGTGTACAATTCCTCTCTCTGTTCCCGCCTATGTCTCTTCCGATAGTGAAGGTGTGGGTTTGGGAGGGGTATGGAAACAGACAGAAAATGCAGATACATGGAGAGAGGAGAGGAGAGAGAGAGAGATTGAGAGAGGAGGGGACGAGCGAGAGGAGAGAGAGAGAGAGAACGTGGGAGTACCTGGGGAGGGAAACGACCGTTGTGAGTGAGTGAGTGTGTGTGTGTGTGTGTGTGTGTGGTTGTGTGTGTGCGCGCGCGCGCGCGCGCGTGTGCGTACGTGCGTTCGTGCGAGCGTGCGTGAGCACACGTGCGTGCGTTGTGCGTGGCGTGCGTGGTGTGTGTGTGTGTGTGTGTGTGTTGTGTGCGTGTGTGTTTGTGTGTGTGCGCGCGCGCGCCGCGATGTGTGTATGTGGTGTGTGGTGTGTGTGGTGGTGTGTGTGTGTGCGCGCGCGCGCGCGCGCTAGCATGTTTATGGCCTGTAAGGTTTTTGAACGCCACTCTTGTGCATAAATCATCTGGCATGGTGCAGTTATGAAGACAATGCTTGCAGTCAGGCAGAGAGACGGGAGGGAAAGTCCCTGAAGAACATTTTCGGACATGCCAGGGTGCTTCGACACTGTCTGTGCCGTCCTGTTGTATGTCTCTTTCCTCTCGCTCTCGTCTCACTTTATTGTATGTTGTGTGTCTTTTGCGTTTCTCTTTGTCGTAACCATCCTCGTTCTGCTTTGAAAACCTCCTCTTTCACTCTATGCTTACATGCTCTGTCTTCTCTGTGTCTTGCTGTCTTGTCTCTGTCGTGTCTGTCTTTGTCTGTCTGTCTACGGCTGTCAGTCTGTAGCATCTCTCTCCTCTGCTTCTTCTATCTTCTTCTTCTTCTTCTCTTATTCTTCTCCTCCTCATCTCCTCCTCTCGTCTACTTTACTCTTTTTCTCTTGTACAGAATCTCAGTCTCTTCTATTTACAAAGAGCTGTTTTCTTGCTGATGAAGAGGAATACAGAAAACGCGGAGACGCCACAGGGACAGACGAGAGAGAGAGAGACATGACGAGAGAGAGGGGAGAGAGCGAGAGAGAGGAGAAGGAGAGGAGAGATGAGAGAGGGAGAGAGGGGGAGAGAGGTTTTTGTAAGGGAGGGACGGGAGGAAGGACGAAGGGAGGGAGGGAGGAGGGGGAAGGGAGGAGAAGGGAGGGGGAGGATAGGACAGACCGCCCACCCCCCCCGCCCCCCCCCCGCCCCGAAGGGAGGAAGAGAGGGACGGCCCGGCCCGCCCACCCCCAAAGGGAGGAAACCAGGGGGAAGAGGGAGAAGGGAGAAGAGGGAAGGAACCCCCGAGAAGAGGAGAAAAAGGAGAGAGAGCAAGAAGAGACGGAGGAGAAGAGAAGAAGAGAGAGGGGAGGGAAGGAAGCGAGAGACGTGAGAGAGAAGCAAGAGAGAGAGAGGGAGAACTAAGGGAGGAAGGGAGGGAGAGGGATAAAAGAAGCAAGAGAGAGAGAGGAGAGGGAGGAGGAGGAGAGAGGAGAGAAGAGGAGGACGAGACGGAGGGGAGGGCCCGCCCCACCCCGCACTACCCGGGAGACGGAGACGACCCCGAGGCCCCCCCCCCCCCCCGAGGGAGGTGAGAGGTGGGTCCCCCCCGGTTGGAAATGGAAATGGATTGGTTGGATGGAAAGGGACTGAGGGGGAGGGAGGAAGGGAGGGAGGAATTGCAGGAAGGAAGGAAGGGGAGGAAGGGAAGGGAGGGGAAAGAGGAGAGGAGGGGGGAAAGGGAAGAGAAGAGGATGAGACGAGAGAGAGAGGTGGAAGGGGGGAAGGAGGCCCCCCCCCCCAGGGATGGGAGGGAAGGAAAGGAGGAGAAGAAAAGAGTAGAGCGAGAGAGAGAGAGGAGAGGAAGAAGAAGAGGACGCGAGGACGAGAGAAGAGAGGAGCGATCCGATGAGAGAGAGAGCGAGAGAGAGGAGAGAGAGAGAGAGAGAGAGAGGAGGATTCGATAACTTATTAAACAGCAGCCACAAAGATAAAAAGCAACTGTTTAAGGGGACAAAGATAAAATGTCAAACAGTGTATTACACCGGAAAAAATTAAAAGGACAGCGACTCCCGGAATACAGCTTTCTGTGCAAACGAGCGTGAACATGCGCGCGCGCGGCGCGCGCGCACACACACACACACACACGCACGCACGCACGCAAGCAAGCACGACGCACGCCCGAACGCCACACAACACAAACACACACAAACGGTGAGAAGAAAGAAACTTCAGTGTAAAACCTACTGATACGTTGTTAAAGTTGGAGTTCATGCGCGCGCGCATTGTGTGGGTGTGTGTGTGGGGATGATGTGTGTGTGTGTGTGTGCGTGGTGTGCGTGACGTGAGTGCGTGCGTGCGAGCGTGACATGCGTAGGGCGTGCGTGTGTGTGGTGTGGTGTGTGGTGTGTGTGGGTGTGTGTGTGTGCGGTGCGTGCGTGGGTGCGTTGTGTGTGTGTGTGTGTGCTTTCAGTAGTTCGTGTATGTTCATGGTGGATTGCGTGTTGAAAACGCCTTGGCTTTTTGCCAGTGGTCAAGTGGAGAGGTTGATAAACGATTATCAGGCGGATACAGGCGTTAGCGCAAGGTAGCTTACGTTTCATGCAGGCGGTGTGGATTTCATTCTGGCACGGTGCAGTTAAGGAGATAGTCTGTAGAGAAGAGAGAAAGGAAACAATGAGCTTGGAGTGCAGATACTAACGATGTGCGTATAGCTCTCGTTCTGTCGTCGGCTCTCTTTATACCGGGTCGCTCATCACTCTCTAATCTGTATTTTTGCGTGTCTCCTCGTCTCTACTTCTCTATGACCACTCTCTCTCTCTATCTCTCTCTCTTCTCTCTCTCTCTCTATCTGCTATCTTCTCTTCGCCTCTGTCTCGCTCTCTCTCTTCTTATTCTTTCGGATAGAAAACACACACACACACACACCACACCACACACACCCACACACACACACACACACACACAGAGAGAAGAGAGATGAGAGGAGAGAGCAGAGAGAGAGAGAGATGAGAGAGGGACGGGAGAGATGAGAGAGAGAGAGAGAGACGAGGGTTCATGGTTGTGTGTGGCTGTTCGCCGTAACTGAACTCCGACGCCCTTTACATCAGGTCCCCCCCCCCCCCGTGCGGTGGTGGTGGACGACGAAATATTGGCGGAGACAGACGTCCGTGCAACGTGCATTAGTGCCATACTGGCGGCTTATGTTTCATCTCGGAATGGTAAACCAATGGAGAGAGGAGAGAGATGAGAGAGAGGGGGGGGGAGGAGAGAGAGAGAGAGAGAGAGAGAGACGAGAAGAGACGAGGAGAGAGAGAGAGGACAGACAGACAGACAGAAAGATAGAGAGAGAGAGAGAGCGAGAGCAGGACGAGAGCGAGAGAGTGGAGGACGGTATTAAACACGTCTTCGTCGTTTCAAGAACACCACCACCCCTTCCCCCTACACATTTTCCCTTCGTCTGTCGGAGTCCGTCTGTTCTCATTCTCTGTCGGTATGTCCACCCTATACCGTCCCTTCACACCCCCTACCTCTGTGTGTTGTGTGTGTGGTGTGTTGTGTTGTGGTGTGTGTGTGTGGGGTACGTGTGTGGGGGGTGTGCGTGCGTGTGTGTGTGTACAGCTGAACACGCATCGGCGTCTGTTTTTCACAGTCACCCATCCCACCCCCATATTCCCCCTTCTCTGCTGTGTAGTAGTCCGTCAGTCTGTCTCTCACATCTCTGTCTGGGTCACCTACTTGCTCTCATACACTACCACACTCTCTACTCTTCTTCTGTATCTGTGTGTGTGGTCTCTCCCTCCCTCCCTATATCTGTATTGTGTTGTGTGGGTGTGTCTCTCTCTCTCCCGCCCTCTCTCTGTATCGGTGTGTGGTGTGTGTGTGTGTGGGGGTGTGTGTGGGGTGGGGTGTGTCTACCTCACTGTCTCTGTATCTGTGTGTGGCTCTCGATGCCTCCTCTATCTGT
>JADBJO010028495.1:17500-20082 GCA_016801955.1 Conus betulinus | reverse complement strand
TATCATCACAAAAGAGTTCACATGAATCCTCAATATAAAGAGGGAGATCATTAATATAAACTGAGAACAGCAACGGACCAACACAGAACCCTGAGGTACGCCATGTTGGATTTTTTTTATCCCGCCATTAAGGCAGCCACACTCCATGTACAGGGAAGGTGCATGCTATGTGTAACGTGTCACCCATACCAACGGCCAAACTGGCCTTTCTCTTCCGAAAGTTGGTGGTGGGATTTTGACGTATGTACAAGATGTTATGCGTGCGTTCACACACGGGACCTCGGTTTACAGTCTTATTCGAAGGACTGCATGGGAAATGGAGTCAGAACCAATGTTAAATCCGAGGGAAAAATCCCCCTGTACCGAAACGGCCCGGCGGAGATTCGAACCCGCAACCCCAGGATCACCAAGATTACGAGTCCGGCGCCCTACCACTGAGCTTTTTTCCGGTCCCCATTCACTGTTTTGAAACAGTACAGCTTCATAAACAGGAACAGTGCGTGGAGAACAAAAACACAGTTAAACCACATAGCGCGTTCAGTCTGAAATGAAAACCATGGCAAGTCTTTGTCTGCCCTCCCCCCCCCCCCCCCCCCCCACACACACACACACACACACTCCCCATCCTCCTTCCCTTCTAAAGGCGTCAGACCATGTCATCTACATGACTGCGTCACTGTGTCATTCACGAGACTGTGGACGGCAAGAGACTGCCAGTCCAGCCAGTGTCGTGAACGCAGGCTGTTCCCCCCCCCCCCCCCCTTCCCCCCCCCCCCCCCCCCCCCCCCCCCCCCCCCCCCCCGAAAAATGAGGTCAGACCGTGCAATGTCCCATGCTGCACAAAATGGACAAGTCTGGAATGATCTACCAAATAGACTGTCGTGACGGTGAAGAGAACTATGTCGGGGAAACTGAGAGAAACCTTCGAAAACGCTTGTGACAACATCAGCGTTCTCGACCGTGACAATAGATGGTTTCAGCGTGGGGTGAAGGAGGCTATACATATTGCCGCCAACAACCCCACACTCAACCGGGACCGGGGCAGACACACCTTGCCATCGGTGTACAACACCCTCATTGTTCAGTCACATGACCAGGGTTCGACCCGTGGTCGTGTGCACTGAACGCCAGTTCACCCAGTAGCCACACCACCACCGCTGAAGAAGACAGGACGGAGGTCTGTCGAAAGCTCCAAGTACCCCGTATTTATCTGTCTATTCATCTATCCATCCATCTATCGTTATGTATATGACGTATGTATGCATGTCTGTATGTATGTGCGTTTCCTGTAAGGGTTAACAAGTACAGTATGTCATTTATACAGTGTCAGAGAAAGTGTTTCCCTTCGTGCCCTAGCTCCCCCCCCCCCCCCAGCCTCCCACTCTACCACCCCAATCCCCACCCTCCTCCACCACCCCACCACCCATCCCACCTGCCCTCCCATCAAGCATATCTCCGTCACATTCCATCGACAGTCTGTTCGAGGAATAGCTGTTTGAGAATATTTTTAACATGACCAGAGAACGTACAAAAAAATACCAATACATTTTCATGATCAGCTTCAACATGGAAGCCTCTGTGCAGGATGGGGATACTTCTTCTTCTGCATACGCAGGCTGATACTCCTGCGGACACCCCCTGTATTGGGAGTGGAGTTTTGTGTGTTTGACCGTTTTTTATCCCACCATTAAGGCAAGCCATACTCCAACTTTGGGGAAGGTGTATGTTATGTGTAACCTGTCATCCCATACCAACGGCCAAATTGGCCTTCTCTTCCGAAAGTTGGAGATGGGATTTGACGTGTGTGCAAGATGTTGTGCGGGCATTCACACACGGAACCTCGGTTTATAGTCTCATTTGAAGGACTGTATAGGAAATGGAGTCAGAGCCAATGTTAACTTTGAGGGAAAAATTCCCCCAGTATCGAAACGGCCCGGCGGAGATTCGAACCCGCAACCCCAAGATTACGAGTCCGGCGCTCTACCACTGAGCTATTCCGCCCCCAGATGGGGATACGAAAAGAAATCTTTCTATGTCTGATCATAACACCCCTAAGGAACAGAGCTGGGAACCGCTGAGAATATTCTTACATGACCAGGAATAATATAATACCATTAAATTGTCATCATCAGCTTCAAACATTCTGACAGAAGGAAGCTTCTATCTCGGTAGGGAGGTTGGGGGGGGGGGGTGGGGGGGGTTGGGGGGAAGGGGGGGAGGGTACGAAAAGAAATCTTTCCGTGTCTGATCCCCCTTTCCCTCAAGATACAGAGCTAGACGATTCATGTGAGATAGATGGGTATTATCATCTTATCATCTCATTCCCAAGTGGTCTTCGGGGGGGGGGGGGGGGGGGGGGGGGGGACATGAGGGAGACATGTGTGTCCTCTGCTTTTCGCAAGAGTTCTGGCAGCCTAATTTGGGTCTACTATACCGTAAAGCTATTTTGTGATGTCACAACACCCTCTCCTAAACCATCCTTCAAGGTACCGTAGAAGGAGGGCGCAGACGAGGACGGCAGAGAAAGAGCTGGTCCGACACTGTATAAAGGACTAGACGAAAATGACCCATGCCAGATCTCC
>JADBJO010028495.1:0-7500 GCA_016801955.1 Conus betulinus | reverse complement strand
AGAGGAGGGGAGAAGGAGAGAGAGAAGAGACAGAACAGACAGAAGACAGAGAGAGACACACAGAGAGAGAATCTGCTGGTAATTTTTTTTAGCTGCGGAGAGAGAGAGAGAGAGAGAGAGAGAGAGAGAGAGAGAGGAGAGAGCGAGAGAGAGAGAGAGAGAGGTAGGTACATTATCTCAAGCAAACAAGAAATCAAATCGTCATTAACAATGAATCCGGAAAATATTCAAGGGAAACACTCATTTCATCTATCAGTATAATGTTCACTGAAACAAGCGCGCAGAGAAAGAGACGAGACGGAGAGACTGAGGTAAACAGAGAGAGAGAGAGAGAGAGAGAGAGAGAGAGAGAGAGGAGAGAGAGAGAGAGAGAGAGAGAGAGAGGTGTAAGAGTGAGGGGGGAAGGAGGGAGAATGTTGTCTGCTGATTTATTGTTTTAGCTGCAGAGAGAGAGGGGGAGGGGTGGGGGAGGGAGGGAGGGGGAGAGAGAGAGAATCAGCATATAATTGTTTCAGCTGCAGAGAGACAGAGACAGAGACACAGAGAGAGAGAGAGAGAGAGAGAGAGAGAGAGAGAGAGAGACAGACAGACAGACAGACAGAGACAGACAGACAGACAGGCAGGCAGACAGAGCATGCACGTTTCAGCATAACAGGAGCAGCTGCGTGAGGCTGCTGTGAAAAACACTCGTTGAGCGCCAAGTGCTTGCTAAGCACAGGGGGCCTGGGTTATGGTCTGACTGAAGAGAGGGGGCGGGAAAGGACCAGGGGGGGGGGGGAAGTGGGGAGGAGAGTGAAGGAAACGATGGTAGGGAGACGGACGGTAATGGTGGAGGTGGAGTGGGGAGGGGGGGAAGGGGGTTGGGTCGGGTGGGATTGGGGGTGGGGTGGAGGTTGAGGGTGGTATTCACTTACACAAGTGGTGATCGACACCGTGGCGTTTTCGTGATCTACCTGTTCAGTCATAACTGGATGAAGCGACATACAGACATGAAAGGGTTATAACCGCTGTCATAAGCGTACTGTCTCCTCTTTTACCTCCTCCTCCCTCCTCCTTCTTCTTCATAATATGTACACATACATGTCCAGATGCGTGCGCGCAGGAGCATGCTCACACAAGCCCACAAATCACACACACACACACACACACACACACACACACACACACACACACACATACGCACGCACGCACGCGTATGCGTGTACACACGCGCACACACATACAAGCGCGCACACTCGCATGCGCACACACACACGCATACGCATACACACGCATCAAAAACACACACACACACGCGCTCGCACACACACATACGGGCCCATGCCTACCCACCTATACACACACATGTGTACACTTAACCACCACACACATATACAATGACAATAATGACACAACCAATGTTAGGTAGGTATTCAAGGTCTGACCATCGCGTTGGGCTAATGCGTAGGTCAGACGTCTGCTAAGTCGTAGCCGCGAGACCCTCTTTTTAAAGTCTCTCACCTTGGTCATTAAGTCATTTACCCGTCAGCTTTAAATCATACGCAGTGTGGTCTCAAAACTTAGCGGATGTGGTGTAGTGTACATGGACTACTCCGCACGCAGTGTCACATCTTTGATGAAACTGACACTTTTTCTTCTTCTGTCTCATCTTCTGGGCTTGCACCCACGCCACTCATTCCGCCCCCCCCCCCCCTCCGCAACCACACCCTGGCTTGTTCTGCCACAGCCCCAGCACCGACAATCCACAAAAAGGAAGCAGTCAATGTCAAGTTGCCGTGAGCCAACCGACCGTAGGAGACACTGCGCTGCTGCCGAGTCCCTTCGGTGATGTTCAGTGGTGCTTGTTCCGAAGCGACATACGCTACACACTACCTACTTAAGCCCCTAACTGACGACAATGATAGCTTAGTCGTGGAGCCAGCGTGAGTGAGTTCTCCCTCCGGAGGGCGCCACCACGTCCGTCCAGCGACAGTCCCCATTGACGTGTTGATGTCTGTGACCCCCACAGAACGTTCCCGGCGAGGTGGCATGACAGTGAGGGACACTGATGTGAGAGGTCAGTGTCAGGCGGCGCAGCGAACTTTCCAGCCGTATGGGTGACGGCGGGTCTAGAGAAAGTGCACTATCTATGGTTCTGTGTGAATGGCTTCACAGAAGAGAAAGTGCACTGTCTATCGTTCTGTGTGAATGGCTTCACAGTATAGAAAGTGCACTATCTATGGTTCTGTGTGAATGGCTTCATAGCAGAGAAAGTGCACCGTCTATGGTTCTGTGTGAAATGGCTTCACAGTACAGAAAGTGCACTATCTATGGTTCTGTGTGAATGGCTTCACAGTACAGAAAGCGCACTGTCAATGTTTCTGTGTGAATGGCTTCACAGCAGAGAAAGTGCACTGTCAATAGTTCTGTGTGAATGGCTTCACAGTACAGAAAGCGCACTGTCAGAGGTTCTGTGTGAATGGCTTCACAGTACAGAAAGCGTACTGTCAAATATGGTTTCTGTGTGAATGGCTTCACAGTACAGAAAGCACACTGTCTATGGTTCTGTGTGAATGGCCTCACATTAGAGAAAGCGCACTGTCAAATATGGTTCTGTGTGAAAGGCTTCACAGTACAGAAAGCGCACTGTCAAATATGGTTCTGTGTGAATGGCTTCACAGTACAGAAAGTGCACTGCCATTGGCTCTGTGTGTCTTTGGCAGGGCAGGTTGTGTGTCTTTGGCAGGGCAGGTTGTGTGTCTTTGGCAGTGCAGGTTGGAGGGCGGAGCCCATCCTTCTCCTTCCGCCGCCTCCCTGACCTGAATCAGCCCCCCCCCCTGTAATGCAGGGTGTGGACAAACCGTCAAAATCCCACGTCCCGTTAAAATCCAGCGTACCACCAGCCGCCGTGGCGAAGTGGTTAGCGTCGCGGACTCCCGGCTGGGAGGTCGTGGGTTCGAATCCCATCAGAAGTCATGTGGGTTTTTCTGCCCCAACCGGCTCCTACCCAGAGTTGAGTTGCTGGGGATTCAGTTGGGAAGACTGGGACCACAGTCGAGTTCATCCACTTAATGGAAGCGTTTCTGAGAGTGTTGCTCAAATTTCCTGACCAACACTGCGGGTGCCTGTATCTCTCGGGCCTGGTTGACGCCGGGATATATTATGAAAGGAAGCGTCGAGTACAGCCCTGTCATGTAGTCTCAGACCGAAATGGAAATCCGTAGCATCATCTTAATCATCTCATTCTCATCGATCAGCAAAAAAAAAAAATGTCTCAATTCTGTGGCCCTTCATGCCCTGCTCTCATGGTGACCTCAATTCGATGTCCTCTCCACGTCTGTGGCCTTGGTTTGGTTCCGTCGGGGTCACCGGTATCGGCGAGTCCATGGGGGCTGTCGTTGGACGGACGTGGTGGCGCCCTCCGGAGGGAGAGCTCACTCACGCCGGCTCTCCGCGACTAAGCAATTATTGTCGTTAGTAGGGGGCTTAGTAGGTGGTGTCTGCGTATGTTAGATCAGAACAGGCGCCACTGAACACCACCGAAGTGACTCGGCAGCAGTGCAGTGTCTCCTCGGTGGGTTGCCTCTTGACGACTTGACATTGACTGCTCCCTGTGGATTGCCGGTGCCGAAGCTGCGGCGGGGCCCGACCGGGCTGTGTCGGAATGAGCGGCGTGGGTGCACTGCCTCTGAGGTGGCGCAGAGGTTGACTGATACGTATCGTGTCTTTCAGCTTGTTGTTTACATGGCACAACGTTTGGCGACCAGGACATTAGGACTGAAGAGGACAGCATCCACCATCTCGACTAAGCAGCAGTTGCCGTCTTCAGGCTGCGAACAGGACACTGCCAGCTCCTCTTCCCATCTCTCTCACCGTTTGAAACTCTCTCATATTGACCAGTGCCCTTGTGGCACAGGCTCCCAAACAACTCCTCCAGCCACATTTTTTACCAGTCCTGCTGCCCCCTCCTTTGAAGCCTTGAGACGTGAGCCAGACGTGGCCCAGTCCGGTTGAGGTCCAGGAGCACCTGTGGGGGACCAGCGGGGTCCTCTGCGGCGGACTGTAGACTTCCCCTTACTAGTAAACCGGATTGAGGATCTAGCAGAGAACGCCAAAGAAGGGGGAGAAAGAAAATTTGCTGATCACCAGCGCGTGACTGTGCGTTCAATATGAGGTTACATGTCATCTTCACGCCTTATCTTATGTCAAATCGACGACCTTCACATTATTTTTTTTCCTCCCTCTTTCCAGGAACAAAAAGTAAAAAAACAAAACAAAAAAAACAAAGCAAAAACAAACAAACAAATAAACAAACAAAAAAAAAAGGTAACGTCCTCATGATTTACAGAAGACCGTCAGAATCTGTATTCCCCAGTTTCCAGAGTGCATCGAGCGATTCTTCTTTTGTTTTGTTTTGCTTCGTTTTGTTCTATTTGTGTGTGTGTGTGTGTGTGTGTGTGTGTGTGTGTGTGTGTGTGTGTGTGTGTGTGTGTGTGTGTGTGTGTGTGCGTGCGTGCGTGTGTGTGGGTTTCTTGCGAGAACCTGGAATCGTCGAGAGATCTGGGTTCGTGAACTGCTTGCTGCTGCTCAATGGATGGTGAGAATTAATGCCGTATTAGCTCCAGGCTCGTGACGATCATTCATGAGCATGAGCTAAAAGACTGTCCCATTAACAACGGCTTTATCTCTCTGTCCCTGGCCGCTTCTTGCGCGAGATGATCATCTATCTAACGTCACCCTCCCTCTCTCATAGCATCCCCCCCCCCCCCCCCCCGGCTCAAACCCTGTCCCCCAAATCCACCCCTCTCCCCAACCATCACCCTTCCCAGGAGACAAGAAGATGTGATTGGATGGACAGGGCCCCGCCAGTATGGCGTTGCGCTCGTGCCAATGTGTGTGAACATTCCGTCATCGTGGGGGCTGAACAATTTAAACTTGGGAGAAGGTGGGGAAGCGATGGGGGGGGGGGTGGGGGGGGGGGGGGGTGGGGGTGGAGGTGAGGGTGGGGGGATGGGAGCGGAGAGCGCGGCTCGATTCCATTTCACACTGAGAAAAGCAAGCAAGTAAGGCGCGTGCATGCGCGCGCCGCGCCGGTGTGTGTGTGTGTGTGTGTGTGTGTGTGCGTGCGTGCGTGCGTGCGTGCGCGCGCGCGCGCGGGCGTGTGAGAGAAAGTGAGACAGCGAGTGAGCGTGCATGCATATGAGTATGCGTGCGTGCGTGATGCGTGCGTACGTACGTGCGTGTGTGATGAGTGTGTGTGTGTGTGTGTGTGTGTGTGTGTGTGTGTGTGTGTGTGTGTGTGTGTGCTCTCACCCTTCAGAATGTGTTGACACACAGGCAAAATAGGCAAGTCTCTCTCCAGCGACCTTACTCATTATCGGGCGATGAAGGAACGTACTGTTCCAAGGCACGGAATATCGTATGGGTGTGGAAAATAAGACCCACAGAACTGTTCCAGCCCAACAAAACCTGGGGGAGGTGACGCAGGTCTTTTCATAGCAAAAGAGAAGTTTGCAACAGCATTGCTCCGCAACGTCCCCTCCAGTGACATCTGTCCCGTGAAACGATTGGCGAGGGGGGGGGGGGGTGGGGGGGGGGGGGGGGGGGGGGGGGGGGGAAGGGGAAGTCACTCTCACTGAAAGTGAGCTCTAAAACAGATTATCTCCCGTGCAACTAATTCAAAACATGGTCTATTCCCTCGGTCATTTGTACTATAATCAAAAGAGGATATCATTGTGTTAAGTGCATGGGGGGATGGGTGGGTGGGGGTGGGGGCAGGCTACTGAAATATGATCAGGGAAAAATGTCCTCTATCTCTAATACACTCTCTCTCTCTCTTCTCTCTCTCTCTCTCTCTCTCTCTCTCTCTCTCTCAGCGCAGTGTGAACTCTTCTTAAAACAGATTATCTGTCCGTGCATATTTTCGACCATGGTCTATTCCGTCGGTCGTTCCGACCTTACAAATCAAGAAGACATTAGTTTAAGTTTTGGGAGGTGTAGAACAGCGGGAGGGGGAGGGGGGGGGGGGGGGGGGGGGGTGGGCTGATGAGGGGGGATAGATGATGAATGTGATTAGAAAAACATTTCCTCTTTGATCCTGTACTCTTGAAAACCATTACGTTGCACTGAAGATGAAATGGTAGCTTCCTCTCTGTCTGTCTGTCTGTCGGTATCTCTCTCTCTCTTTCTCTTCTCTGTTCAATCCTCTTTCTCTGTCTATATCTGTTTGCCTGCATTGTCTGTCTGTCTCTTCTTTCTTTTTTCCTTTATCCCCGTTATTCTTATCTACAGATGTTAATGATCTACATCAGGTGTAGGCGGTATTTCCGAACCCTATAAACTCAATCTCTCTCTCTCTCTGGGTGGGTGGGGGCTGGGGCAGCTACTGAAATATGATCAGAAAAATCATTTCCTCTCTCTCTCTCTCTCTCCTCGATCCTCTCTCTCTCTCGTCTCTCTCTCCTCAAACTCCTCTCTCTCTCTACTCTCTGTCAGTCTCTGTGCTCTGACCTGTCTGTGTCCTTCTCTCTCTCTCGTTGTCCCCCCCCTGTTATTTTTATTATCTCTGTTTCTTTTTATTATAAATGGTAATCACTGTATCGGGTAAGAAGGACGACATGACGAATTCTGTCAACTTCCTCGCGATCGGACAGACATGAGCCGTGGGATATTCACCGGCTGGCTGCCTTAAAGAACTTCACCTGGTGGCCAGTCAGTCCATTACATTCTGTCAAATCTGCAGACTCCGACACAATGCCCGCTACGACAAGGAAGGAAGGAAGGAAGGAAGGAGGAAGGAAGGAAGGAAGGTTAGGAAGAGGAAGGCCCATGACGACGATCCCTCTCAAAGACAAGGAGGGAATGATCTTCTCTTGCCAAGCGTTTCGGGCAACGACAGTGAGTGGACTTCGCTTGGAGAACTGCACCATAACAGGCGGAAAGAATGGGAAAGGTGAAAGGTGGAGAGAGAGAGAGAGAGAGAGGAGAGGAGAGAGGGGGGTGGTGGTGGTGGAAGAGGAGGGGCCCCCGTGGGGTGGGGGGGGGGGGAGAAGGTAAGAGTGTGGGGGAACTGCGAATTGCAGCCGAGGGGGTTCTAGCACATGAGGAGGGAGGAGGCGTGATGGTGGGGTGGGGGATAGGGGGGGGGGGGGGGGAGGCGGTATGTAAACGACGAGGAGGAGCGAGAGAGGAGGAAGGGGGAAACCCAGGGGACCGACATCTCGGAGATGATGACTCTGCAAGGCGTAAGGGGAAGGAAACGCAAATGACAGCAGGAATGGTGGGTTGGCTGGCTGGGGAGGGGAGTGGAGGGGGGGGGGGGGTGGGGGGTGGCGGGGGTCGGGGGGGGGGAGAGGGGGGGGGAGGGGGAGGAAAGGAACCGAGGACGTACGAGGGTCGCAGGTGGGAGAGGGGGAAAAATGCGGGGGACGGGCGGGGGAACGGGGTGTGGGCGGGGGAAAGGAGAAGTATAAGTCTGGTAGCGCGGGGCGGGGGGGGTAGGGGAAGTAGGAGGAGAAGGAG
>JADBJO010028494.1:17500-20088 GCA_016801955.1 Conus betulinus | reverse complement strand
AGGATGGGCGTGTGTGTGCGCCTGAGTGCGCGCGCGCGTGTATATGTGTGTTTACTGCTGCTGCTGCTGTACTACTACTACTACTACTACTACTACTACTACTACTACTACTACTACTACTATGATAATAACAGTAATAATAGCTATATAAATGAAGTACGTAAATTAAATAGAAGGCTTGTTCCAGAAAAATGTTAGCTTGGTGTGATGATCAATGGACAAACAGACATATCACAGCTCTTTAACCCCTCCCTTTCCCCCCTCTCCACAACAGCATGTGGAACACATATCGTAGGCAAGCACGTATGCCATCTACTGTCAATACCGCCCCCATCCCACATGAGCATGCGTGCCTTGGATCGTGTACAAGACAACCACATCATTCTTTCCATCCCTTCACACCTGAACACCCACAGGCAACAGAAGTCAACGGTTGCCAAGCTCAGGGTCCCAGGAGTTAGTGATGTACTCAAGTATTTGTGTTTCTTGCATGGTCTATCACCTATGCAATAAACACAAATAAGCAGATGATGCAGCACAGATAGATGTAGATCAATAAGCAAATAAATCAATAGGTCTGCCAAACACTAGATAATTTCGAGTAGATTTTGCACACACACACACACACACACACACACACACACACACACACACACACACACACACACACACACACACATACACACTCACGCGCGCGCGCGTGTGTGCACGCACGCACGCACACACACGCACACAATGCAGGATAAATTTCGTCATTAAAGGTCCCACTGAGGAAGAGATCGTAAGACCTCGAAATATTTGGAAACGAAATCCAGCTTGTTGTGTTTTCGTGTTTCTCTCTCTCTCTCTCTCTCTCTCTCTCTCTCTCTCTCTCTCTCTATCTCTCTATTATATATATATATATATATATATATATATATATATATATATATATATATATATATATGGTATATATATACTCACATCTATTGACACTCCATTATTACACTCCTGCTTCGCTTTATTGATGCACACATTGTAGAAGTGTACATACGACTACAGAAATAAACAGTGGATCCTGAAAGATTCGCAGTCTTTTATGGCAGCTGATGTGTATTTAGTCAATGCGTCTCTAACTGGGAAGGCCCAGTATGAGTCTCCTCCATTCACAAGGAATCTTCGCAGTGCTGGCCTTGAGATCATTCCGATACTTATTTTGTGTTGATATTGTTTTGTTCTCTCTATAATTTAAGATGTGCATTCTCTTCCATTCTTGATATTGAGTCTGTATGTACTCCGTGGTATGATGGCTTCGATATTCATTGCTGTGGCTAAGGTATAAAACATTTTAAACATGATAACACTGAGAAAATAAAACACAATTAGTAATAGTCAATGTGATATAGAGTTAAGATGAATAACGCATAACATACTGTTGCAACGCTTTTGACTTACGCTTTTGACTTAGAGTCAATCAAGATGTGATTCAATGCATCATTTCTTTAAAATATGCATATATTTTTATACAATCTCCTTCGTTCAGTACCACAGTTTCTGAACTCGAGTAAAGATGGATTCTGATGATGGTGACCAGCCAAACCTTAATGAGGCGATTTTCTTGTTTCTTCCAGTGCCTGGTACTAATACACACAATGTGAATAGTATCTTCACTGCATCAGCTACTGGTGAAAAATGCAGTCGGGTCATCAACAACAATTAAAGAAAGTGTAGGATGACATGATAGGTGTTTGGCTTTTCGTGTCTTTGGTATCAAAGGCAATTTGCATTTTCAAAATGAAAATAATATTTTCAAAATATAACAAGCTTTGGTGCAACCCTAAAGACAAGAAACAATGCTTCCATACTTTGAAAATCACACATAACTGAGTAAAGCTTCTATTCGACAAAATGGGATCATGGTCTTATAAATACTCTAAAGTATCTATCGCTCTGTAATATAGTACGTGTTTTGTAGGTAGTCTGATCACTCACGCAAACAAGGTAACGTTGAAGATCCTTTTGAACAGCCTGAAGCTGCAGGGCAGAGATTATTGCTGAAGAACAGACTGGGTTTAGAGCAGATCACATTACTACCAAACTGATCAGAAACCCTTCCACAGGGTGTGGCATGCCATTTTATGGCCGACCATGAGACTGTACAACATCAACACCAACCTCATCAGGGCCATAGAATGCCTCCACAATAAAGCCACCAGAACAGCTTTCCTCAATCCCACCATAGGAGACTGGTTCAAGACAACTCTTGGCGTGAGGTAAGGCTGTGGACTCTCACGCACTCTTTTCAATATTTACCTGGAGAGATGGACGTCCGACGCACTTGAGGGACACAAAGTCTTAATGTTCTGTGGCATTCGAGATTAGCGCCGAAAAGCCAAAACTTATGACCAACAAAACCAATGAAATCAGCGCTAACATCGCTCTCAATGAAGATAAACTAGAGACAGTTCACAACTTCAAGTACTTTGGGGCAATTGTTTCAGATAAGGGAACAAAACCTCAAGTACTGTCCTGAGTTGCGCAAACAGCACTAGCCAGACTCAGACCCATCTGGAATGATAGAAACAGCACAATCAGTTCCAATATCAGAT
>JADBJO010028494.1:10000-12500 GCA_016801955.1 Conus betulinus | reverse complement strand
ACACACACACACACACACACACACACACACACACACACACACACATACATGTGCATGCACACACATGCACACACACATACACACACACATGCTCATACACACACACACATGCATGCACACACATGCACACACACACACACACACACACACACACACACACACACACACACACACACACACACAGTGAAGAGAGAGAGAGAGAGAGAGAGAGAGAGAGAGAGAGAGAGAGAGAGAGAGAGAGAGAGATTTCAATACAATCCTTCCGTTCCAGTCTAACATCAGACCTACTTTTTCGAACATCGTCCCGCCTATGGAGCTTTGGAGAGGAGAAGAAAAGCACCATTTCCCCCCTCTCCTCACCCCCCCCCCCTCACCCAGCTATTCATCCCTACTGAAACACCATGATGGACACTCAGTCCGACAGCACCATGCTGCAATAGTGCTTGCCAGGACTACCAATCCACCATGCTTACCATGGCTGGACATGAAATAAAGTATCATTTTGCTGCCGAGACAACCATCACTGATGTATAATTCCTACATCATAAGAAGTCCCCGTGTAGCCTTCCACCGATGCTTTGCCTGGCATTGTGTCTGGCATTGTTTCTGCCTTTAACTGCATAGTTACTAACATGTTACTCGTCCTCATGGAGACACGTGCATGGAGAAACAACCAAGACAATGACGGTTTTCAACATAATCATTGAATGTAGTCGCGGATTTCGCTGCTTGGAACTGCTCTCAACGGTGCTTTCAATTTGTGGACCGCAAACGGTGTAGGCTACACCCACCATAGCAGATATCTGGAATGCTAACAGGCGAGGAACATGATTCCCTGGCAAGCACTTACGCTGTCTAAACTCACAGCTCTTGTGGTGACCAACCAAACAGGTATTTTAGTCGCCCCTTTACGACGCGTGTCAATACTGCGAAATGTATTTGCGTGGAGTCCAAACATTCTTTGCCCAGGGGCGACCGCCATGTCCACAAAATCCAGACAACTGGAAGAAATGGCTACTTCAGTTGGTTTGTTCCAAATGGATGGTGTGTATCTATCTATCTATCTGTCTATCTATCTATTTGATATGCTCACAAAGAAATAGTGGAGAAAAGCATATACATATCATCTGTCTATCTATCTCTCCATCAATCCATCTTTGCATCTGCCTCTGTCTCTGTCTTTGTCTGTGTCAGTGTTTGTGTCTGTCTGTCTTTCTGACTGCATCTTTCTCTGTTTTTAAACAAATGTACATAACATGTACACAAACTCGCGCGTAGTAGTAGTAGTAGCAGTAGTCCTAATAGTAGCAGCAGTGGTAGTAGTTTGTAGTGGTTGTGGCTTATCCCTCTCTCCTCTCCATTCCTCCCTCTCTCAACACACAACTTCCCTGAGAGATCTCTGTCTGTCCCCCCCCCCCACTCTCTCTCTCTCTCTCTCTCTCTCTCTCACACACACACACACACACACACACACACACACACACACACACACACACACACACACACACACACACGAATATCCGCACACATTTTGATGGGGTATTCAAAAAGAGATGCCTGACTGCATACAGATTTACGTCGTCAGACTATTTGTCTCTCTAAACCCATCAACATACCCCTAACAAAAAAAAACATTCCACACCACCGGTGACTTTAGCACAATTTGACTTTTCTATATTTGATCCTATTCGTGCCTGCTACTGTCGACCATTGGACGTCTAACATTTTTCAAATGTGGGTTCTCTTTTTGTCTTTTGAGTTCTTTCTTGCTTTGGACCTTTGCTTTTTTTTCTACTTAAAACTGGAAGATATTACGAAAGCAGAGGCACATCATAATTATGTACTCGTATTTGAGTAATGCGCGTAATTACATTCGACCACATATGTATGTGTGTCCATCAGTCTGGCAAGACCAGAAAAGAGTGGCTTCTATCATTGGATGCACAAAATGATGGCTGAAAATGATGAGTCTGCTACTGCTCTTATTTGGGGTACCAGGCCGTACATTTTCTTTCTGCTCACCAGTAGTGTCCATTGAGCTGTATTTTGAAGTATGATTTATGCATTTCGTTTTATATTTTGGACACTGCTGCTTATTCCATTGGCTGTCCTGGAGATTCTTATTTTCAGTAAAGTCAACTGAGTCTGCGTTTTGAGTCATGGACACAAGCATGAAACCTTTATAAAAGTTGTAGCCTATTGGCCTGGCCATAAGGGCAGTGAACATGATCAAATCTGTAGCTCCATAGCCTATTGGCCTGGCCGTAAGGTCAGTGAACCGTCAGAGGCACGAAGGCGGAAACCATTTCCCGCCTTCCGCCGCCTATGACCTGACCTATTATGTATTTCTCTTTGTTCTTTTCTCCAAGCAAATGCCTTCCAGGAATATCATTTTTCATCTGTTTTTATTTGTGACATTAAAGAAAGATACTGGCGCTTTACGCGCTGCTTTAAGTGTCTGTGTTTTGGGTTGTTCTCTTCAATTCCAAATCTTCGCGCT
>JADBJO010028494.1:0-2500 GCA_016801955.1 Conus betulinus | reverse complement strand
AGACGCCTCTGCACTTAACAATGGCGATTTTCATGGGGTGTTTTTTTCATTCCTGCTCTTGAAATTGAAATATATTCTCTTGCTTGGCAGTACTTGTTTATTTCTGCCAGCTAAGTGACAGCAGTCGTGCTAGAATTAGGCTATTAAGTAAATCTACAAGTAAATACAATAATGATAGTCCTTTTCTTAGATTCAAAATATTTTGTGTATGTATGGATGGATATATGGAGAGAGAGAGAGAGAGAGAGAGAGAGAGAGAGAGAGAGAGAGAGAGAGAGAGAGAGAGAGAGAGAGTCATACTGTACAAATATGTAGCCTGTCCCCGTGTTTGAAATGAGTTGTCTTTAACGTTGTTTTTTTTTTCTGTATAATGCAATGCTGCTGAGCTTTTGTTAACACATGTATGCACGCCCACCTTTTCGCCCCCCCCCCCCCCCCCCCCCCCCCCCCCCACACACACACACACACACACACACACACACACACACACACACACACACACACACACACACACACACACACACACACACACGCCCTCCCTCTTTTCCCCTGTTCTCCCTCATGTCTCCCTTCCCTTTCTCTCTCCCCCCCACACCCTATTTACACAAACACACACAAGTGAGTCTGTTATCATTTAAATTGAAATAAAGACGCTTAACTGGAGCATGAATACAAAGAACAATCCGCGAGGTCGATGACATTACCGTGAGACTGGCAGTTCCTCCAATTGTAGGTTTAGTCCTAGTCCTAGTGTGTTATTGACTTTGTTTAAATATAAACTTCTATTTCATTCCAGTCTCAGGCCAAACGTGGGTATATGGACTAATGTATATTCATACTATTGACGTTTGGCTGTACGTACGGAGAAAAACAGCAAAACAGATTGCTCGCTTTTTCGTTCGATTTCATGTTTCTATCTTTGCATGCATCGTCGCTGAAATCGATGTGGCTGAAAGCGTGCGACGGTAAAGGCAAGAAACGACTGTCTGCTTTGGAAATTGACTGTAACTTACGTACATTCATATTGACGTTACATATGTACATCAATGGCCTAATTACAGGTCTAGTTACCTCATGCACAAAGTCATATGAAGATTTAGATTGGTCATACGCCAGAGGAAAGATGCGAATACCTGAAATATAATGAACTGATCCATATTGCCATCAGTTTTTTTTTTCAGCCATAGTAGAAAGAAACTCGTCGAGAGCGTGGCAGCAGAGAGTCCTCAGAAGAGAAGCCCCCTTCAAGCAAGTGTTTCGACCCTTATCTCCTGACACTCTAGGGGGGCTGGGCCACACCGGGTTCATGACTTCGGATATCCCTCTGCTGTCCTTGTTTCCCATCTTGGGACGAGCCATAGCTGCGAACCCATGACCCTCTGAACATGCTCATTTTCCACTTAATGACTCGCGCACTAACCACTGAGCCACTGGGACACCTGATATTTATAGGAAAGCTAAGCCTTATGAAGTTCACTTTTGTTCCTCCCTGACCAGATCCAGCTTGAACACCTCTCTACTACTGCTTCTGCCATTGCTTTCAGGGCTCTGATTTTTTTCCCTCCCTGCAACTGAGAGCTGTTTCATGAGGCTGTATGCAGAACTTCCTACAAACCCCGTAGCTCCAATTTCTGCAGTGAGGACTTTGACCTGATAGCCTTCTCTCCTCAGGCTGTTTGCGTGATCAGCATACCTTTCAGTCTTGTAGATTTGAGCTGCCTCCATTCTGTTCTCATATGGCACCGTGAGCTCGATCATGATCAGCTGCTTGTTTGACTGAGATTTCCTTTGAACTTTCTCTCTTTTTCCCACCTCCTTTCGCCATTCATTTTTGTCTTTATACTTCTATATAGTGGCTGTAGAAGTACATTTACATCTTACATTTTTTTCTTTCTTCCTCTTTCTTTTCGCCACTTTTCTTTTTTATTTCCTGTATAAATCATTAACATACATATTGGTGTCAGTGCCTGCGTGCATGCGTGCTGTTTTACTGCGTGCGTGCTTGTAAACGCGCGCACGTGTGTGTGTGTGTGTGTGTGTGTGTGTGTGTGTGTGTGTGTGTGTGTGTGTGTGTGTTTTATTTCAATGCTGTTTTCGATTAAACCTCTTTCGATGCTATGTGTGAATGCATGACACAAGCAACGCTGGGACAGCGCATTAAAACAGCGACATGGGCATGAACTAAGGAGCAAAGTCTTTCACTCTGGTCTTGTAGTTAGCGGAACCATTGGGCTTGTGAGCTCAACCGTCTGGATCACTCAACTTCTTTGCAAAGCAACTCTGCTATTGGCCCATTTTGTTTTCAAGGCACTTCATCACCAGACGCAATCAACTTAACAAAGAGACGCAGCTCCAATGGATGCTGCATTTTAAGAAACACCAGCAGACAAATGGATGAATGTCCATCCGAAGCCATGAAATCCCGAGCAGAATTGAAGGACATAACCCAAACAATAACAGGTGGCGTTTTGAATGCAGACAAGCTCAATCATGTCCAATT
>JADBJO010028493.1:15000-20088 GCA_016801955.1 Conus betulinus | reverse complement strand
GAGAGAGAGAGAGAGAGAGAGATAGAGGCTAGTATAAATCTTTATTTGTCCCACGATTTGGTTAAAACACACACACCCCACACACCCAACACACACAACACACACACCACACAACGCACCAAACAGCACACACACCTTCTATAATCCTGGTTTACAATCTGGTCCATCAGTAACAACACTAATGAAGCGCCAACAACAGCAGCTACAGTGACAATGATAATAATCATCAGAACAACAACAGCAAACCCTGACAAAAGTGATAATGATAATAATCACAACATTGGGAATTAAAGAAAAAAATCAACTTCAGCAAAAGTAAGAACAACAAAAATTTGACAGGGAAGGACATCAAGGAAAACACAGGGCTCAGTCAACTTGACAGGGAAGGACATCAGGGAGAACACAGGCCTCAGTCAACTTGACAGGGAAGGACATCAGGGAGAACACAGGCCTCAGTCAACTTGAAAGGGAAGGACATCAGGGAGAACACAGGCCTCAGTCAATTTGACAGGGAAGGACATCAGGGAGAACACAGGCCTCAGCCAACTTGACAGGGAAGGACATCAGGGAGAACACAGGCCTCAGTCAACTTGACAGGGAACGTACTGGCCCAGGCAGGGATTCCTAGCATGTTCGCCATGCTGACACAGAGACGCCTGCGTTGACTTGTCCACGCCAGCTGCATGGACGACGGTCGCATCCCAAAGGACATGCTATACTGTGAGCTGGCTACAGGCGCCAGACCCACAGGACGACCTGCCCTATGCTACAAAGATGTATGCAAGCGCGACCTGAGAGCAGGCAGCCTCAACCCAGCAGACCTGGAGACAGCAGCTTCAGACTGGGTCATGTGGCGGTCCGCCATCAAGGCTGGCATCAAACAAGCAGAGCAGAGGAGAGAGGCACAGTGGGAAGAACAGAAGTGCCGCAGACAGCTAAGAATTGCGTCGACACCAAGAGACATTCATGAACGAGACTTCACCTGCAGCGACTGCAACAGAGTCTGCCGCTCAAGGATTGGGCTTTTCAGCCACAGGAGGCGCTGCAACTCCACAACTGACTAATCCATGTCGCAGCACTGTTGTCTCTCGAGGCAGACGGATGCCATCATGTAAACAATACAGTTTTCATCAGGATCACGCCTGACACACTATCTCCTTGAGTGTTCAGATCACAAGCACCAAAAACAAACGGCCTTTCGAGTGGCTTGGCTACCTACATATCGCAATGTCAGACGGAGATAAAGGTGACTAACAATCCCGAGACATCATTGACGCATGAAAGTGTTCTGCTGTTAATTTCAAACCGTGTGCAAAGTCACTGACTTACGATAATGATGTGGAGTAGGGCAAAACACTTCACTGTTATTGCTAAGTGGAGCAGGCCGTGAATTAACACCTGTAGAAGTGAAACTTGGTACGGTTTTTAAAAACGTGAATGTGAATAGAGATCATCAGAACCAGAGTCGCTTTGTCACTAGGTGAGCTACTGTGTTCTCTCTGTCTGTCAGTCCGTCCGTCTGTCTGTCTGTTCCTCTCTCTCCCCCACCCTCCCTCTCACCTCTCTCTCTTTTTCTCTCATTCTGTAATTTTTTTTTTTTTCTTCTATTGTATGCTCATGCTTCGTAAGGCTGATCAAGGACTTCAGATAAGAATGAAACACCTAAATCGCCCTAGAATTCTGTCTACAGAAACATTACAGACACTTGGCGTGATTTGTGTGTTTTCTGTTGCACTCCCATGGCACTCAGTTCCGGCTCCTCCCTACCCAGCCACACCCAGCGCCGGCACCGGTGATTCACAGGGAGCAGTCAGTGTCACGTCGTCCAGAGCACACACTTTGCCTGTCACGACTGCGTGCCTCACTGAAGAATACAGTTATTGGGAATCAAGTCACGACTGTGTGTCTCACTGAAGAATACAGTTATTGAGAATCAAGTCACGACTGCGTACCTCACTGAAGAATACAGTTATTGAGAATCAAGTCACGACTGTGTGTCTCACTGAAGAATGCAGTTATTGAGAATCAAGTCACGACTGTGTGCCTCACTGAAGAATGCAGTTATTGAGAATCAAGTCACGACTGTGTGCCTCACTGAAGAATGCAGTTATTGAGAATCAAGTCACGACTGCGTGTCTCACTGAAGAATGCAGTTATTGAGAATCAAGTCACGACTGCGTGTCTCACTGAAGAATGCAGTTATTGAGAATCAAGTCACGACTGCGTGCCTCACTGAAGAATGCAGTTATTGAAAATCAAGTCACGACTGTGCGTCTCACTGAAGAATGCAGTTATTGAGAATCAAGTCACGACTGTGTGCCTCACTGAAGAATGCAGTTATTGAGAATTAAGTCACGACTGTGTGCCCACTGAAGAATGCAGTTATTGAGAATCAAGTCACGACTGTGTGCCTCACTGAAGAATGCAGTTATTGAGAATCAAGTCACGACTGTGTGCCTCACTGAAGAATGCAGTTATTGAGAATCAAGTCACGACTGTGTGCCTCACTGAAGAATACAGTTATTGAGAATCAAGTCACGACTGTATGCCTCCCTGAAGAATGAAGTTATTGAGAATCAAGTCACGACTGTGTGTCTTACTGAAGAATACAGTTATTGAGAATCAAGTCACGTCTACGTGTCTTACTGAAGAATACAGTTATTGAGAATCAAGTCACGACTGCGTGGCTCACTGAAGAATACAGTTATTGAGAATCAAGTCACGACTGCGTGTCTCACTGAAGAATACAGTTATTGAGAATCACGTCACGACTGCGTGCCTCACTGAAGAATACAGTTATTGAGAATCACGTCACGACTGCGTGCCTCCCTGAAGAATACAGTTATTGAGAATCAAGTCACGACTGCGTGCCCACTGAAGAATACAGTTATTGAGAATCAAGTCACGACTGTGCGTCTCACTGAAGAATGCAGTTATTGAGAATCAAGTCACGACTGTGTGCCTCACTGAAGAATGCAGTTATTGAGAATTAAGTCACGACTGTGTGCCTCACTGAAGAATGCAGTTATTGAGAATCAAGTCACGACTGTGTGCCTCACTGAAGAATGCAGTTATTGAGAATCAAGTCACGACTGTGTGCCTCACTGAAGAATACAGTTATTGAGAATCAAGTCACGACTGTATGCCTCCCTGAAGAATGCAGTTATTTGAGAATCAAGTCACGACTGTGTGTCTTACTGAAGAATACAGTTATTGAGAATCAAGTCACGTCTACGTGTCTTACTGAAGAATACAGTTATTGAGAATCAAGTCACGACTGCGTGGCTCACTGAAGAATACAGTTATTGAGAATCAAGTCACGACTGCGTGTCTCACTGAAGAATACAGTTATTGAGAATCAAGTCACGACTGCGTGCCTCACTGAAGAATACAGTTATTGAGAATCACGTCACGACTGCGTGCCTCACTGAAGAATACAGTTATTGAGAATCAAGTCACGACTGCGTGCCTCACTGAAGAATACAGTTATTGAGAATCAAGTCACGACTGTGTGCCTCACTGAAGAATACAGTTATTGAGAATCAAGTCACGACTGCATGTCTTACTGAAGAATACATTTATTGAGAATCAATTCACGTCTATGTGTCTCACTGAAGAATACAGTTATTGGGAATCAAGTCACGTCTACGTGTCTTACTGAAGAATACAATTATTGAGAATCAAGTCACGACTGCGTGTCTTACTGAAGAATACGGTTATTGAGAATCAAGTCACGACTGCGTGTCTTACTGAAGAATACGGTTATTCAGAATCAAGTGATAACTGCGTGTCTTACCGAAGAATACAATAATTGAGAATCAAATCACAACTGGTTGTCTTACTCAAGAATATAGTTATAGAGAATTTGGCTTGCTTTGAGTAAATCATATGTAATGATCTGGTAGATTTTTTTTCTTTTTGAAAGTCTTTAACTTTTTTTTTTTTTTTTCTTTTTCTTTTCGGACAAACTGACTTTCTCTTCCGAAAGTTGGTGATGGGAGTTTACGTGTGTGCAAGATGTTATGCGTGCGTTCACACACAGAACCTCAGTTTACAGTCTCAAACGAAGGACTGCATGGGAAATGGAGTCAGAACCAATGTCAACTCCGAGGGAAAAAAAAACCCCCTGTACCGTACCGAAACGGCCAGGCGGGGATTCGAACCCGCAACCCCAGGATCACCAAGATTACGAGTCCGACGCTCTATCAAAGCTATTCCGGATGGCGTTTTCTGCGTATGCTGGATCAGAACAGGGAGCACTGGACCCCATCAAAGTGACTTGACAGCTTCACAGTGTCTCCTTTGATGTGTGGCCCTTTGGCAACTTGGTTTCGATTCTCCCTGTGCATGGCCCAGTGCCCAGTGCTGGAGTTGCAGCAGGATAAGTCAAGGTGTTGACCATGGATACAGGCCGAAAAGGATGGCCTAGGGATAATGGCACGGGAATGGCATGGAAGATGCGGGAGGAAAATATAAGATAAGAGAAGATAATATATAATTCTTATTCACGAGGATAAAAATAATCACCGATTCGCTCTTGTACATCAGTCTTCGCCCTGTGTAGGGAATACTGTAAGCAGTGAAATGAAAAAAAAAATGTATGAACAACAACAAAAAACAAATCAAAACAGCTCCAAATCAGTCATGCCTTCATGAATGAATATCAAATGAAAAAAAAAAAAGTGAAGGGGGAAGAAGAGGAGTGGAGTCGGGGGCATATAGAAAGATACTATGATGGTCAACAGTTATGGCCTCTGTCTGTTCGTCTGTCTGTCTGTCTCCATGTGCTTGCCGCATATGCGCAAGTACGTGCCTGCGTGCATGCCTGTGAGGTGACATGGTATTCTTCGTCATCATGACCAGGTTGAAGTGATGGTGTATTCTTGGTTAGCATTACTAGGTTCAGGATGTGTGTGTGTGTGTGTGTGTGTGTGTGTGTGTGTGTGTGTGTGTGTGTGTGTGTGTGTGTGTGTGTGTGCGCGTGCGTGCGTGCGTGCGTGCGTGCGTGCGTGCGTGCGTGCATGTGTGTGTGTGTGTGTGTGTGTGTGTGTGTGTGTGTGTGTGTGTGTGCGCGCGCGTGCGTGCGTG
>JADBJO010028493.1:0-10000 GCA_016801955.1 Conus betulinus | reverse complement strand
ACATCTTCTCGGTTCATGAAATCAATGGACAGGGGAATAAAACTTTGTGTAAATCTGACACTTCTGCATTTAACCGATCGATATCTTCGTCCTGACTGAAGAAGGTCATACTGATTTGCAAGAACGTGGGTCTGGTCACACGTAATCTTCTTCGCTTTACAAACAACACGGCACCTGTATAGCTCACTGCAGGCGCGCGCGCGCGCGCGCGCGCGCGCGCGTGTGTGTGTGTATGTGTATGTGTGTGTACTCGATCGCACGTATCTCCATGGAACCATGCGTTCAACTGACAGCACTAGAAGAACCATGCGTCAGCTGTCAGCACTGGTAGAACCATCTTTGCAATAACAATAATCATTTGATAAATTTGCACAATTTCTAACGGGCATTGTTGATGACATAATAATAAAACTGAAGTGCACTACTCTTGTAGAGTAAGTAAACATATTAAATGTAGAATCAGTATGTATAGACGTACCAAGAACGTTCTATTTTGGACTAGAAACCATTTTAAACTGTTAAGATGAAAATGAAATGAAAGACGTGAGCACATCAGGGCAGAGTCTGTCTGCTCTTTAGTGAATGCTGCCACACGTTCATTGTGATGAAAGCTGTCGTTATCAACTTTCCGATGATCCTAATCACTGTTGCCATTTTCTCATTTCGTAGTCGTCGTGTCAGCATCAACAATGACACCTTCACCACCATAGATCACCCCTATACATAAAAACATTAACATTCTAACGTCTGAAACCTGCAGGTAGAACTGCTGGCCACCAAAGAAACGCTGACGGGATCCAAAGTGTCAGCCGGGAGGACACAAGCCAAAGTAGACCCCGCGCTCCTCTTACAGTCGTTGCTGGGTGCTCGTCCGGTTTTGAAAGAGGCTCACAGTTACTTGGAACTGCTGCTGATGGCCACGACCTTCTCCCACACCCCCCACTGATGTACGGCCGATGGAAAGACTGGGACCGGGAAACCGCTGTCGCAAGTGCCTCTCTTCTACCAGGTGAAGTGCTGAACGGATGGGGGGGGGGGGGGGGGGGGGGGGGGGGGGGGGGGGGGGGGGGGAGAGCCTGAGTGAAGGCGGGGCGGGAAACGGAGGGAGTCCAGAGCGAGGGGAGAGGATAGGAGAGGGACGAAGGAGGAGGGTGGGGGTGGGGGTGAGGACGGGGAGCTGCGTGTCTGGTTGATGCGGAAGGCAGACAGGATGATTCTGCTGGTATGGACAGTTGTTGAATGCTGATGGGGGTAGTACTTTGTATTGTCTAGTATAAAATAGCTTACTATGAAACTAGTAGGGAGGAGAGAGAGAGAGAGAGAGAGAGAGAGAGAGAGAGAGAGAGAGAGAGAGAGAGAGGATGTGTGTGCGTGAGAGAGACAGGATGTGTGTGTGTGCGCGCGCGCGCGCGCGAGAGAGAGAGGGAGGGAGAGAGAGAGAGAGAGAGAGAGAGAGAGAGAGAGAGAGGGAAGGAGGGGAGGGGGGAGGGGGAGGTTGGGACATACAAAGCTCCAATCGAAATTTTCAGTCCGATACGACACGCATCGTCAACTTGGCTATGTCAATGTGGTTTAATCCGCGTGAGTGCGTCTACATGCGTGAAAACAGTTATGAAATAAGATTTCAGCAGCGAAAAGTATACACTGTCACCTATCTCGCAGTAATCATATCCATCAGATTTTAAAGCCGGATGGCAAGGGGATGGGAAGCAAAGGGTCTACTAGCGTTTTGTCGTCCGAAGTCAGTAAAATATCATCGTGTGGCACGGAGTTGAAAATACTGCAGCGTGAGAATAATCCAGATTAAGATGAGACTCAGTTCAGATAATTTCAGTGTGATGATAAATTCAAAGTATGGATTAAACCCAGTATGCAACTAGCCTGAGTGGGAGTGGGGCTGGTCTAACATATGTACAATTACAAGATTGGATGTCTAGCACGTACGGAGATAGTTATCAGAATGTTTTTTCTCGTTCTGCTGTTCATTCACTTCTTCGTAAACACGCTTATATCCCATCTTTATATCTTTGTCATTCCAGATTAAAGGTTTTGTGCTTTCAATTACATATTATAAATGCTAATCGTAAGCCAGGTTTGTCATGGAATCGTATCAATTTTTCTAATTAACGGATTCATTTTAAAGACGTACATCACCCAATTTCTACAAATGATATGAACAGGTCTGTCTGAGGATGCAGCCTCTGTCATATGTGACGTCAGTGATGAAGTCATGAGCCTAGCGCATGTCATTTCCGAGGCCAAACCGGAAGTGACGACGACTGGTGTGGAACACGCGGAGACCTGGCTGAAACGGAACTACCGCCAAACAATCGGGGACCCTACCTCGTTTTACACAGCCATGAGATCCAACTCTGCTTACAATGGTTTGTATACACTGTGTTTCTGGACTTGAGGAAGTGTATCTGCACATACACATTTTCTTTCACTGACCATTCCTAGTCTCCAGGATTTATTTCATTTTATATTAAGTTAGCAGGCCTATGAAGGATTGGAGTGGGGGCGAATGGTGGGTGGGGAGGGGCAGTGGGGGAGGTGATAAGAAAATTTGCAGATATTTGGGTTTAAGTTAATAACCCTTGTTAGAGGTTTGGTTTCAGTCAGGTTATATCATGGATTTCAAAAAGAATTATCATCAACTTCGCCACACAATAGGGACAAACAAATAACAAGACAAAACACGAAGCGTTTCGACCTTTTAGGTCTTCTTCAGGCAAGATAAACAACATTCCGGACAATGAAAACAGTTTCCGCCTCCAGTCACCTCACTTTGAAACTAAGTAATATGATGAATAACATGTTAATAAATAGGTTGTTTCAGGTATTATGACGATTAACATGTTAATGAATGGGTTGTTTCAGGCAATATGACGAATAATGTTCTAACAAATGGGTGATTTCAGGCAATATGACGAATAATGTTTGTAACAAATGGGTGATTTCAGGCAATATGACGAATAGTGTTCTAACAAATGGGTGATTTCAGGCAATATGACGAATAGTATTCTAACAAATGGGTGATTTCAGGCAATATGACGAATAATGTTGTAACAAATGGGTGATTTCAGGCAATATGACGAATAGTTTTCTAACAAATGGGTGATTTTTCAGGCATTATGACGAATAGTGTTCTAACAAATGGGTGATTTCAGGCAATATGACGAATAATATTCTAACAAATGGGTGATTTCAGGCAATATGACGAATAGTGTTCTAACAAATGGGTGATTTCCGGCAATATGACGAACAGTATTCTAACAAATGGGCGATTTCTTTGGGAAGAGGATGAGGGTCGCCCCAGAGTCACCTTCCTTAATCTGATCGAACCATCGACGCTCTTCTGGGTTTGATGGTTTTTTTTTTTTTTTTTTTTTCAACTTCTTATCTTCTATGACGCTGTTGTGGTGTAAAATGTCACCCCCGGTACAAAGTGTCACTCAGTGACATTTTGTACCAAGTTTGCGATACAATTTTTTTACCCCCTGTGCAGAATATCACCCCAAGTGACAGTTTGTACCAACGTCGTGATGCAAACAGTCACTCTAGAACCTGGGATGCATTCTGGACCGCGAGTCAAATATTCAGGTCCACTGTGAAACCAAATGACGCCATTTGTTAACGCATGGGTTGGAATTCGGTCTGACCGGTCGATCTTTGTGATTAAGATGTACACAGGTTAGCAGGCAGATGATAGTGACAACCAACGCCGACATCTTACTGCAGGTGACCAAGCTTTTGTCGTGTGTCATGCCACTGAACTGGAGTCACACCCAGGCTGTCCGTTTTCACTCCCTGTTCACAGTCAGACCCCAGTCTGTCCAGTCGGAGCTCCGGCCCAGCAATCCACATGGAGCAGTCAAACATCAAGACTCCATGAGGTAACCTACCACGGGAGACGCTGCACAACTGCCGAGTCAATTGGTAAAATACCGAAGGAATTACCCGTACGTAAGACGGCAAAAGCCGTGTCGAAGCGAGGGACACGATTTTACATTCGTGCCGGGCATAGTACTAGCTAGCAGAACTTTAATGCCTTTCTTGGCCCATGCGTTCATAAAAGAACTGGGACAGTCTCGATTCAGTGGCGTTCAGTGAGAACTATTCTAAGATCATGAACACGTAAACAAAGTGGGGGCATGATCAAACTCAGAGGCGTTTGATGATAAACTATTCTCAGATCACGAACACGTATACCAACTCCTAATCCCGTTGAAAAACAAAAATTACGTCGTGATGAAATCAAAGTGAGAATCTGCGTAGAGAAGCAGACTACGTTCTCTCCAAGAACAGCGCCCTTGATACTTCAGTATGAACTCAGCACAGCGTGAACGCGCAAGGAAATTGGAGCTCACCATTGGAATAGGCCATACACCTGATATAAAATGTGTCCCATGTTTTTTTCACCGTTATACACGGGAGGTAGATTTATGGCTCCACTGGAAAATGCCGCCTACTTGCGATACGTGGCTCCATGTTTCTTGACATTCTGCTTGAGAATGAGGTTGACGGCAAATTATTGCTTTTGAAATAAACACGTTTCAGATTGGGGATGCACGTCACAGCTTACTCAATGCTTTTTTGATCCAGTATCATAAAGTGTTAGGAGACATATACCGTTTCAAGGCACTGACGCTTCTCCATCGGAGAGAGGGGAGGTTAACCTGTGACTGTTCTGTATATCCGAGTCTCCCGCGTACTGAGCTTCGGATCGTTACTCAAGTACGGGTCCAGAAATGCTATTTAACCCACTGACAGCATCTTAAGTACTAGCATCGCCATGTTCATGTGTGTGTGTGTGTGTGTGTGTGATTTATGGTTTTGTGTTGCAGGGTTGCTTCATCCCATGACAGAAATCTCCCCTGGACAATTTATGCCAGATTTTCAGCACCGCTATCTCTCCGAGGATGTGCCCTTCGGCCTGATCGTGATGAAGGGGGGTGGCCCAGATCGCCGGCGTTGATACTCCATGCACTGACCAGGTCCTGACCTGGGCTCAAGGTCATCTGGGCAAGAAGTTCATGGTGGGGTCAGAGTTGAAGGGGGAAGATGTCAAGGACACGAGAGCTCCGCAAGCGTTTGGGTTGAACAGTCTGGATGATTTGCTGGCTATCATGTAGTGGTGGAAACACTTGTTTGGGACACCGATTCCTTACAAAAAGGGACCCTCTGCATCCGACTGTAGCCAGCAAACCAGTCCTGTGTCTGGTATCAGTTCCATTCTTGGTCTCTGCATAGACTTTATGTTGTGTACTTGCATTCTTGTATCTGGTGTGCGTGCGTGCGTGTGTTTGCGTGCGTACGTGTGTGCGGCGTGTGTGCGCGGGCGCGCACTTGTGAGTCTGTATGTCTGCGTGTGTGTTTTGTGTGTATGTGTGTGTGTGTGTGTGTGTGTGTGTGTGCGCGCGCGCACACACACACACACATGCATACACGTGTAGGTATGCAGTATGAGTTCTAATGTACGCGCATTCATGTATGCGAATACGCATGTGAATATGGTGTGTATGCATTTGTGTGTTTAGGTGCCATGTATAGGGGGGCCTGGGGGGGGGGGGGGGGGGGGGGTGGAGTCTGATATCGTCTCAACCTCGCTAGCATCTGCCAGAATTGTCGAATGTGACACGACCTTAAAATCATAGGAAGACTGAAAACATGCCGTTTACTTTCATGTGTGTGTGTGTGTGTGTGTGTGTGTGTGTGTGTGTTAGGTATGTATGTATATAGTATATTTGTGTGTATGTATGTACGTCTGCATGTGCATGAATACGAGACAGAGAGACCTTTTAAGGTGTCTCCTTTTATACTTGCCCTTGTTTTCTTCTTTTCTTTTCTTTTGAATTTTCCTTTTTTCGTCTTGTTTGTTTCATAGAGACATTTTAAAATGTCATATGCTAGTTTCTTGCTTTGATTGTTTTTGTTGTTGTTTCACTTTAAATTGTTTTTCTACACTGGCTTTAATTTCTGTTGTGCTTTAAAACTGATTTTTACATTTGCTCATTTTCACTGACGTTGGCAGTAGATGCTTCTTGGTGGTGGTTCTATTTGTTTGGGTCGATGTTGTTTGTTTGTATATTCATGTTTTGGTGCACACATAGTATCATTTAGTATTAGCTTCGTAGAATAGTAACGGCAACTATGAACAATGGCTGACTAAGCCAATACATTTACCGTTATGAAATAAAGAATCATTGTCTTTGTCATTGTCATCGTTATTGTCATTCTCTCTCTCTCTCTCTCTTTCTCTCTCACTCTCTCTCTCATCCAGAACTGTCTGTTCTCCACAACACTTAATCCCACCCCCTCTCACTCCTCCAATGATCCGTGGTCGACACTCAGGTCGGCCTCTTTCTTGTCAGGCACTTATAGTGAAACATCGGAAACTAAGTCATGCGTGACAGGTCACGCAAGCAAGCACGCGCATACGCATACACGCACACATAAGCGCACGCACGCGCGAGCGCGCGCGCGAACACACACACACACACACTCATGGGAAGACTAAACACACACGCACACACATGGGAAGACTGAACACACACACACACACACACACACACACACACACACACACACACACACACAGAGGCACGCGTGCGCACGAACACACACACACGTGCGAGAACACACACATGCATACAGGTGCTCATTTCAGCATACCCAGGCATGTGTGCGCGCACGAACACCCGGCACAACTTTTGGTATAAAGCTACACACACACACACACACACACACACACACACACACACACACAGGCTTAGTATACATTTGTACTTGCCCAACGATTTGTAAAGAAAAAAAAACAAACAAACCAAAAACAAAAACAACACACCATTATTTCTGTTTACATCTGGCCGTTTGTGGAAAGAGAGTCTGCTTTACGTGATGGAAATCAATTATCTGAGAATTTGTGTCAGAACCAACTGCTTCCGAAATATTGAAGAGTGAGTGCGCGCGCGCGCGCGCGCACGCACACACACACACACACACACACACACACACACACACACACACACACACACACAGCTCTCTCTCTCTCTCTTCTGCCTATATCTATAAACACATTATATATTCTCTGACATCAAACCCTACAGGTGGTAACACCAACAATAACAACAGTAATGAAACCCCAACAAACAGCAGCTACAGTGACAATGATAAATAATCATCAGAACAATAACAGCAACCCTGACAAAAGTGATTATAATGATAAGCACAACACTGGGAATTTAAGACTTGACATGAAAGGACATCGGGGAGAACACAGGCCTCAGTCAACTTGACAGGGAAGGACACCAGGGAGAAACACAGGCCTTAGTCAACTGACAGGGAGGGACATCAGGGAGACCACAGGCTTCAGTCAACTTGACAGGGAAGGACATCAGGGAGAACACAGGCCTCAGTCAATTTGACAGGGAAGGACACCAGGGAGAACACAGGACTCAGTCAACTTGACAGGGAAGGACATCAGGGAGAACACAGGCCTCAGTCAACTTGACAGGGAAGGCCATCAGGGAGAACACAGGCCTCAGTCAACTTGACAGGGAAGGACATCAGGGAGAACACAGGCCTCAGTCAACTTGACAGGGAAGGACAACAGGGAGAACACAGGCTTCAGTCAACTTGACAGGGAAGGACATCAGGGAGAACACAGGCCTCAGTCAACTTGACAGGGAAGGACATCAGGGAGAACATAGGCCTCCAAAAGTAAGAACAACAAAAACTTGAAAGGGAAGGGCATCAGGGAGAAAACACAGGTCTCAGTCAAGGTCGATCACACAGCCCCCTCCCCCCCCCCCCAAAACACTCTTCCCTGCTACATCCCTCCTCTCCCTCCCTTCTTCGAGCCACTCCAGATCCATTGTTATATTGCTTATTGATGTCATCTTGATCAATACCGAAACTTCAAATACTGAGATAAGAGTCCATCCTTTAAAACCTGATTTACGATAAGAAATGAGATCCATGTATAAGGTCCTGAAAATTGTACAATAATGTGACCAAATACAAACTAACAAAAAAAAAAACAACAAACAAAAAAAAAAACAACGACAAAACTTACCACTCTCCACTTCAAGGAAAATGGACAAAAAAACACTAGGATCTGGAACATTTTAATGGTTTCGTCCTAACACTACCTTCCATCTTTCCTCTAGGTTTCATTACAATCAGTTCAGAGGTTCCTGTGTTAAGTTGCTAACAGACTCATCACCGGACGCAGCAAAAAAGACGTTCTAGTTCTGTTGTTAAAGACCAGCCGACCACGCAGGGCCTTTTCATGGTTAGTACCACCCTGAAAAGCAAAGTAACAAACACATCATGTGTGCATTTACATCTGATTAACAACATGACGGCTATTTACATTTAATCAACAACATGACAGCTACTTACATTAAATCAGTGATATGGCAGATATGCCACTGACATTCTTGCGAAGATTTGTTTCCCTTCCTACTCTCCCCAACCCCACACCCATCCCTACTTCCTCATCCCCACCTCCTATTGTGTGAAAGGTTCTTTCCATCTGAAATATTGAATCTGATTTCTTGGAATGTAATGGTATTGTACATCTATTTGTCCATGTTTACCTTCTCTGTGCTTTCTGCTTTGACGATAAGCATTTGAAGGGAGGAGGTTACGAAAGGAAACCTTTCAACATCCTTGGGATGATGAAAGCAGGTCATAAGGGGTACGCCATCATGAAGAAAAAAAAGAAAAAAGGATGATATCAATAGCGATGAAAACAAAAATAACACGAGAAAAACAACAAACAAGTTCATCAGTCAGCCTCTACATGTTTGCTCTTTGACGGGAGAAAGGTCACTTGCTCGGACGCCTTCTCTCCGTTCTGGAGGTGACCAGAAAGGTCATGATCATTGCTGTCCGGGGTCTCTGTGAAGATCTCCTGTTGCACTTCCCTCTCTCTTGAACGTGTCCCACGCCTCACGGTAGTTCTGCATCACACACACAGACAGATCATGACGTGAGTCTGTTGACTCAGTCACGTTTATGCACACAATGGGAACGTTGACGTTATGTGGCATTAGTGCACAAAGCATGGACACATTCTGACAGTTTTCAAAGCTTTTAATTCTTGTGCGGTATTTGTGCACAGGGCACGTATAGATTTTGAGTTTCTTAAGTTTTGACATCTTGTATGGCGTTTTTGCATAAAGCATATGTAGACTTTGATTGTTTTCAGGGCTTTTGCACCTTACGTGATATGTGCACAAAGGACATATATTTCAAGTTTCCAGAGAGTCTCAGTCATATTTACGCGTACATTAGAACTTTATGTTGTATGGCAATTGTGTACAAAGCACAAATACATTTGACAGTTTCACAGCTTTTACATCTTGTATGGCACTTGTACGCAAAGCACGTATACAATCTGACAGTTTTTGGAGCTTCATATTTTGTATGACATTTGTGTACAAAAAGCACATGTAGAATTTGACTGTTTTCAGAGCTATTGCGTCCTGTTTGCCATTTGCACACAAAGAATAGGTAGATTTTGAGTTTCCAGAACTTTACATTTTGCATGGCATTTGTGCACAAAACACATGTAGATTCTGTTTCCAGAACTATTACACCTTGTATGGCATTTGCGCACAATGGACGTGCACATTTTGTTTTCAGAGTTTTAAAATTGAAAATATATTTGTGCACTAAGGATATGTGGATTTTTTGCTAGGTTTCCAGAATTGTACATTGTATGGCATTTGTGCATAAAAGATGCATGGATTTTAAGCATTTCCAGAGCCTTTACATCATTAATAATATTTTTTTCCACCAAGGATATGGGCCTTTTTTTTCTAGACGGTTTCCATAGCTTGCAATCCTGCGTAAAACTTATGCATGAAAGTGTATGGGTTTATGGCAATTTGTACAATTTTCACGCACGAAGATATGAAGACTCCTTGCAGCCCTCTATCCGACCGAGGGCTCTTGAGCAAAGCCTGAGGCAGCCTTGCCGCCTCTTGCC
>JADBJO010028492.1:15000-17500 GCA_016801955.1 Conus betulinus | reverse complement strand
GCCTTCCACAATGCATAACCTCCTGTGTTAGTTCATTAATGAATAAAGAAAACAGAACAGGGCTACAGACATCGCCCTGTTTCACACCAGAAGTGCAATTTATATAGTCTGTTAGAGCATCACCAGATCGCACTCTTGCTTTTACACAATTATACATACTTATAACACACATTTATAAAGTTTTCCATGGATACTACTTTTAAACAGGATAGGCCACAGCAAGGTTTCTATTGACTGAATCAAAAGCCTTCTCGAAGTCAATAAATGCAACATATAATTTACGATTTAAGCAAAACTGTTTTTGTACAAATGCCATTAATGTGAACATATGATCAACTGTAGAATAGTTTTTCTTGAACCCAGCTTGAAATTCCCCGGGTAATGTTATTTTCTTCCACCCATTCCTGTAATCTCCTGTTGATAACAGCACTGTACAGTTTACTGCCAACATTACACAATGAAATTCCTCTGTAATTATTTGGATCGTTTGAATCACCTTTTTTATACAATGGGATGACAATAGACTCGGACCAACTTCTGGGATATAACCCTATTAGGGTGAATAGATAAGCTGGAAGCTTTTTACACTATGCCCTCAAAATAACAATTACCAAAAGGAGAGAGAGAGAGAGAGAGAGAGAGAGAGAGAGAGAGAGAGAGAGAGAGAGAGAGAGAGAGAGAGTTGAATCCTTAACTATACAATACCACACAACCTAGCATAATACACCTTAGAGCATAACCTGTCCTGTCGCGCCATATCACAGTGCATACACTATCATATCACCCTACCACACAGGATACAGATTATCCATCAGCACATTTTATAGTACAGTATCAGACAGTAGTAATGATGATGATAACGATGGTGATGATGATGATGATGATGATGATGATGATGATGATGATGATGATATTAGTATATATCATCATCATCATCATCATCATCACCATCACCATCATAATCATCATCATCATCAACATAGTGATAATAATAATAATAATAATAATAATAATAATAATAATAATAATAATAATAATAATAATAATAATAATAATAATAATAAATAATAACAATAATGATAATAACAACAGTAATGATAATAATAGTAACTAAATAATAAAGATGATAAGAAGAATGGTAATTATGTTGATAACAATATTTAATTATGATGATGATGAGAATAATAATAATAATAATAATAATAATAATGATGATGATGATGATGATGATGATGATGATGATGATATAATACTAATATCAATGACATTATTAATAGTAATAATCACAATAATCATGATGATAATGGTGATTCTATTTCTACTACTACTACTTCTCTCTCTCTCTCTCTCTCTCTCTCTCTCTCTCTCTCTCTCTCTCTCTCTCGCTCCCAGATATGTCTCTTCGCGAGTGCGAATGCAAAATATGAGTAATAATGATGCCTATATAGATCAACACCGAAGAAACATGAGTAGTAATGGATATCTATAAAGCTCACCACCCAGAGAACTGCTCTTGTCAAACACACACACACACACACACCACACACACACACACACACACACACAAAATAAATAAGTGAATAAATGAGTAAATGAACTAAACAACCGACCAACCAACCAAAAAGAGAGACATGATCTTGTACATAACACTCCAGCCTGGCCGCCTCCCTTTATGCGTGGGGGGTGGGTGGTGGTGGTGGTGGGTAGTGATGAGATTTAGACGGCATGTCACACTATGGTGGTAAGCAGTTGAGCAGTGGTCAAACAACAGTCGACTGAAAGAAACAGTCATCACCTCTACATAACACCCCGTCGACGATGTGACAACGATTGTGCGTACGTTTAGACCGGGACCGACTGAGATTTTATGTGTTAACATCGATCTACCTGCACACGTGAATCGAGTGGGTGGTGTTCAGATATCTGCAAGGGAGGCAAAACTATGAATTTGTGGTAATGGTCTCGTTCAGTAACAGTAACCCCGCCATTTTCATGGGACAGATGCCGATATCGGGCACGTCTAAAGCAAGTGTGCCCACATCGTTCAGCTAATAGTTCAGTCAGATTCATTTTGAAGGGTAGTTGAACTATATATTTTTAAAAGGTAGTTGATTGTGACTAATGGAAGAGAACAGGCAAAAACATGGATGTGAAACGTGTAGTTTTAATGCAGACAGTCGTTATCCCAAACCTTTCTAGCGTGCACTTCAAATATTTGACACCCAGATCTGTTCACTTGACCAGGATATTAACCAAGGGTGACACTATTTTCAGTGGAAGACGTGGTGTCAACTTCCCGTGATTTATGTCTGTAAAAAGTCGATTGAAATCAAACTATTTGGTTCTTTGTGCAGACTCAGAAAAGAGCAGTTATCTTCGCCGACAGTCTGACGGAAGCCCATCAAGTATGGAGTAGGACCACCTTCCACAGTGCTCTCTCTGGAAGACGCACCGAACAGGAGAAGTCGGCCATCTTGGACGAGCTGTACCGAAGGTTCCA
>JADBJO010028491.1:0-20091 GCA_016801955.1 Conus betulinus | reverse complement strand
ATAGCACAACCAGTACCCAGCACATCGCGATGGCCCCGGCACAACAGGTGGCAGCCACACCCACGACGACCTTCACGGCACCTCCAGCGCAAACATGCCGCGGACTGTCAGACCAGCATCGTGGGCCCAGTCCAGGACGCACTACAAGGTAAACCCTCAAACATGCTATCACAATCAATAACCAGTCAGGTACCTGCAAAAATAAAAAGAAAAAATATGGGCAGGGGGAATACACAGAACTTGGTTCCATGATTGATAAGACAGAGCAGAAAGAAGAATGCTACACACTCCAGGTAGAAAACGGAGGGAAGTCGCCAGCACTCCAGCTGGTGCCCCAGACAAAAAAGGGCCACCTGCTACCACTCATTCAATGGGTGAGAGCATGGAACCGTTCTGTGCCATCCTCACAGAACAAATGCCAACCCTAGGGCCAAGTTTTAGCACACCACTTGGAGACCGTCCTGAATCTCGCCAACAAAGGGGCAGGTTGGAGGTTCTATGACGAACAATTCCGAAAGCTGATAGCCTTGGGAGAAGCCAAATGGGGAGCAGCTCACTTGGAACTGTACCTAAAGGCGCACCTGGAGGCAAACTCCAAGGACAGGACAGTCTCTTCTCAGTCGGTGGCACAAAAAGACATACCAAGAGGGGCATGCTTCAAATACCACACCACAGGCTACTGTGCGTCTGGAACAGAGTGCAAGTTCCAACACAACTGCTACAACTGTATGGGGCACCACCCATTCACTGACTGCCAACACCCGGTCAGCAAACCTTTCAAGGTGATGAACCGGTTCACACAGAGCTATAATGCAGCACAGTCGTCCTTTCGTACAAGAACAGCACATACCAGCTGGGCCACACCTACCACAGACAGAAACCAACCCAATCCCACCACACTTACAACACTTAGAAAAGTGCGACAGTAGAGTCCTACCAAGCCCCAGTCAAGTATGAAGTGTTAGAACGCTACCTAATAGGGTATGACAGGGAATTAGCAGTATTCCTTAGCGAAGGTTTCAGATGGGGCTTCCGAGTCGGTTACAAGGGCTCTTTAACCCATAAGGAAGCCCCTAACTTAGCATCCACAGAAGACCACCTGAAATAGTGAGTAGTAAACTAGACAATGAATGTAGACTAGGACGATTAGCAGGCCCATTTAAGGAGAAACCATTTTCAAACCTTACCATTTCACCGATAGGTCTGGTGCCCAAGAAAGAGACAGGTAAATTTCGTCTGATACACCATCTCTCATACCCCCAAGGGGAATCGATAAATGACGGAATACCAGACACAGAAGCTATGGTTCGGTACCAATCTATAGATGAAGCAGTAGCAGCAATCACACGCATAGGAACAAAAGGTTACTTAGCAAAGACAGACATTGCAGACGCTTTCAGGATCATTCCCCTACACCCTTCACAGTACCCCCTCTTTGGTTTGTGTTGGAAAGGGCAATATTACTATGACAAATGCCTCCCATGGGTTGTAGATCCAGCTGTCGTATATTCGAAACGCTCAGTAACGCCCTGCACTGGATGGCCGGTGCAAAGCTGAACATACCAAATATGGCACATGTATTAGATGATTTCTTGATAGTCGAAGACACACAACAGAAAATGCCAGACCAGTCTTAGGAAGTTTCCTAGCACTGTGCTCCAATCTGGGAATTCCAACAGCACCAGAAAAAAAACATGCAACCAGCGCAGGTACTGACTTTCTTGGGTTACGAGCTCGATACGCGACAGATGGAAATCAGACTTCCTCCGGATAAGCTCACCAAAGGCAAGGCACTCGTAGCAGAATGCCTGACAAAAAACAAAGTACAGCTGCGTTTTTTTTTTACAGTCGGTTATAGGTTTTCTCAACTTTGCGTGAGGAGCCATTGTACCAGGCCGACCATTCCTACGGAGACTGATCAACCTAACAATTGGCATACAGAAACCTTTTCATTACCTAAGGATTGCAAAATCTGCAAGAGACGATCTCCAGACTTGGGAGCTATTCCTACAAGAGTTCAATGGGAAGTCGCTCATGCTCCCAACCAGGTGGTCATCTTCGCAACATCTTCGCCTATTCACAGACGCAGCCGTTCAATAGGTTATGGTGCCATAATGGGTAATGCATGGTTCTATGGTACATGGGAAGGCCAATGGGTAACGGCATCCTCTGCCAACAAGCTTCCCACGCCAGTGCCGCCACTGCCCGAGTTGCCGCACTCATAGGGACAGCTCAAGATCGATAACAAACATCCCTCACACCATCAACCCAGAATGCATACAGGCGTAGCTGGGACCGGTTTTTAGATTTCGCTACAGAATCGCGGTTATCCGCTAGTCTCCCCTTAGAAGCAGGTACAGTCGCGTATCCGCTAGTCTCCCTTAAAAAAAAAGTTTCAAACCGGCAACTGTGTCGGCACACATCTCGGCAATCAGTTACTTACACAAGATCAGATCCTTAGCAGACCCAACAGCAGCCTTTTTCATACAGAAGATGATCGCTTCATACCACAAGCGGCAATCATCATGCGACACAAGGCTACCACTCGATAAAGGTATGCTGTAGGACTTAGTTTCCGCCCTGCGTCACACATCCCCAACATGAAAGAGTGCATCCTATTCCAAGCTATGTACCTACTAGCCTTTCATGCCTTCCTACGCATTGGCGAAATAACGGTACACTCGGCTACGGACAAAAACCCCAACCTTCTTGGGGTACATCAGGTCACAAATAAGCAGTCGCATATGACAGTCACATTTCTTCATTACAAACACAGTCAAGGTCAGACCTTCTCTTTAGACATACAAAAGGGGACAGAATGGGAATGTCCTATGCAGGCCATGAAAGATTATTTAGCAGACAGGGGCCTCGCACCTGGACCCCTATTCCTCAAGGCCCCAGGAGTCCCCGTCACCAGATCAGTATTTAACACCCAGCTGCGCCTCACACTGGCGTTTTGCCGCTACCCAGCAGCACACTTCACATCACATAGCTTTAGGATAGGAGCAGCAACAGCAGCGGCAGCTCGGGGCATGTCAGACACACAGATAAGGCAACTAGGGAGATGGAAATCGGACACATTCAAAAGATACATTAGGAACAGTAGCCGTTCTTCATCACATTACATACTAGGACAGCCTTGCTCTTACCCAGACGTGTTTCAGTCAGTATGACCCGATCGAGAGTGAAGATACTGCCTCCTCGTTCTTGGTTTCTATTGGTTACAGGTCCTGGGTGCTCCCGGACCTGTGGATGCTAACAGACAAAACCGGCGGTCAAGGGCGCAGCAAAGGCAACAAGAAGGACGGGCAACCCCCACAAGACATTATGTAGGTGTACACTTTGCTTGTGTACAAAGGAGCTGTTCACTGGTTACATAGTATAATCTTGTGTGCAACAGTATGTTCCAGGCGCGTGTGCGCGCGGAGGATGTGTGTGTGCGTGCGAACGGCTGTGCGCGGGCACGCGCGTGTGGGTGTTGCTATGTTGATGACCTATGAACGCAATATTTGGTGCGTGTGTGTTTTCTGCATATATTATAAGATGTTGAATTGCTAAAGCTCGTAAAGCGCCTGGCAGCCTACGTTGTTAGGTTGGGTGCTATAGTAATTGTTATTATTTTCATTATGATTTCGTAATCCTCAGACAGCCAACGCGCTTAGGTCCACTACCTTTCGGTTATGACTCGGGGGTCAACACTTCATGCCCAAAAAATGAGCAAGAAGTGTCTCATGGCGCTTTCCCCCCTTCAGTCAAAACTCAAAGTTCAGATCCCAAGGGAATTGTGTTTTAACCCCTTCAGCAGTGTTGGAAAGAAATCGGCGCAAAGCGCTGGTCAGAAATCGAAAGAAATACTGGATTATTAGCCGTTACCTGGCAAACAAATGGTATTGTCCTTATGAAACTGTTGTGACATAAATGTTGAATCCAGTTACCTGGCAAACAAATATTGTCCTTTTGAAGCTATTGGAGAGTTTAATCGTCGAATTCCAATACCTGACAAACAAAAGGTATTGTACATTTGAAGCTAAGGTTGAATTTATTCGTTGAATTCCTCACTTGCAGAAAACAAAGTGATCAAAGAAAAACACTTAAAGTAATGGGAGGTAAAGTTACGAAATTACAAGAGAAAAGGAATTCTGAGGTTTACAGGTTCACTATTATATGTACCTGTTCATATACCCACCGGGTATAATGCTTGTATATGAAAAAGTGACACATTATAATTTCACTCCTCATGGAGTGGACCTAAGCGCAATACAATATCTTTGTGTCATGTGTTGCATGTATGTGAGAAAAGCGTGAAAGAGAAAGCATGTTTGATTAGGTGGTGAGTGAAGATGGGGGAGAAGATGAAAGAGAACAGTTATCAATTGCCATGGGACCTAACAAGAAGCATCAGCCACAAAAGTTCTTATGGGACATAAGGGAATTTGTGGCGGAGTGCGATTATTCCGGTATTTTCCGGCAAGACAGAAGTCTTAACGCATGTCAGGCATGTGCAAAAACACTCCCTTTTTCGACGTAGGTCAGGCAAGCGTAAAAGCACTTCCTTTTTCGAGTAACACGCTAGCAGTGAAGACGCACTCTCTGCTCCACGAAAAAAATTCCCACCCTCCCTCCCCTTCATGCAAAGGCGCTTGGCGCTTTCCCCCTTCAGTCAAACTCAAAGTTCAGATCCCAGGGGAATTGATGTTTTAACCCCTTCAGCAGTGTTGGAAAGAAATCGGCGCAAAGCGCTGGTCAGAAATCGAAAGAAATACTGGATTATTAGCCGTTACCTGGCAAACAAATGGTATTGTCCTTATGAAAACTGTTGTGACATAAATGTTGAATCCAGTTACCTGGCAAACAAATATATTGTCCTTTTGAAGCTATTGGAGAGTTTAATCGTCGAATTCCAATACCTGACAAACAAAAGGTATTGTACATTTGAAGCTAAGGTTGAATTTATTCGTTGAATTCCTCACTTGCAGAAAACAAAGTGATCAAAGAAAAACACTTAAAGTAATGGGACGTAAAGTTACGAAATTACAAGAGAAAAGGGAATTCTGAGGTTTACAGGTTCACTATTATATGTACCTGTTCATATACCCACCGGGTATAATGCTTGTATATGAAAAAGTGACACATTATAATTTCACTCCTCATGGAGTGGACCTAAGCACAATACAATATCTTTGTGTCATGTGTTGCATGTATGTGAGAAAAGCGTGAAAGAGAAAGCATGTTGATTAGGTGGTGAGTGAAGATGGGGGAGAAGATGAAAGAGAACAGTTATCAATTGCCATGGGACCTAACAAGAAGCATCAGCCACAGTGTTTTGTGCGAAAACAGACATGCGTATGTGTATATATATATATGTGTGTGTGTGTGTGTGTGTGTGTGTGTGTGTGTGTGTGTGTGTGTGTGTGTGTATGTGTGTGTGTGTGTGTGTGTGTGTGTGTGTGTGTGTGTGTGTGTGTGTGTGTGTGTGAGCGTGTAAACGTTTGTGTATGTGAACACACGCGCGCAAGCGTGCGTGTATGTGTGCGTGCTCGCGTGCTTGTGTGTACATGCAGGTGTCTGTGTGCATGTGATTATCTTCAGAAAATGACATTGTTATTATTGGTCAGTAATAATTTATAATAATACCAGCCGCCGTGGCGAAGTGGTTAGCGTCGTGGACTCCTGGCTGGGGGGTCGTGGGTTTGACTCCCATCAGAGTCATGTGAGATTTTTCTGTCCCAACCGGCTACTACTCAGAGTTGAGTTTGCTAGGGCTCAGTTGGGAAGACTGGGACCGCACAGTCGAGTTTCATCCACTTATGGATGCGTCTCTGAGAGTGTTGCTCAAATTTCCTGACCAACACTGCAAGTGTCTGTATCTCGCTGGCCTGGTAGACACCAGGATTTACTATGAAAGTAAGCGTAGAGTACAGCCCTGTCATGCTGTCTCAGATCGGAATGAAAATCCGTAGCATCATCTTCATCATCCTCTTTTTCAGCAATCAAATTTTAAAAAGTCTCAAATTTTGTGGCACTTCTTGCCCTTCATGCCCTGCCCTGCTCTTTATTTGGTATTAGTAAGAACAATGATAACAATAACAATGAAAAAGAGGTAAAATAAGTAAAAGGAAAGAAAATGTTACATAAACATTATTAGTAAGACAATGAATGGTCAAACAGGCATACTGCAACTGTTTACCTCCCTCCCCCTCCACCAGAACTGTGAGACAGTATTAAAGCAATCAGAGATGTTTACAAACACTGTGACAATGCATTGTTAATCTTACATTGTTGCAAAAATACAGAAAATGGGTACTAATCATGATGATTCATCATTATCAAATAAAGTAAGACGTCATGTATGTTACGTAAAACAAATTACCTCAGATGCTAAATTAACTTTTTCTTTATGCCGCACAATTTGAATGCCATAAATCTTGCCCAAGGTATCAATTGAAAGGAAAACAAACTAACCAAAAAAGAAAAAAAAAGTCTAAATAGGTCAAACTTTTCCATCCAGGTGTAGGCCTGTTATTACCCATTTCTGCAAACACAGAATTCTACGTTCCCTCCTTCTTATCCCCTCTCTTCAGATATTTCTTTCACTTACTAAGAGAGAGAGAGAGAGAGAGAGAGAGAGAGAGAGAGAGAGTTTAAACTCTGAGTTAAAATGCTCAGAAACAATGTGAAAACGGTCTGTCTCACTCGGTATGCAGGAAAAGGCAAGCATCAGTTCAGTTTTGTTTTATTTAATTGTAGTTTGTCATGAGTAGTCCATGTTTTAAGGTTAGACATGCACACATGCGTCCAAGGTATCAGCATACCAGCTTCTGAGACAATCACAAAGTGGTTAAGCTGAGTACCATCAGCGAAATATGCAGCATGGAATGACAGCTGATGACTTAAAAGACAGGAATAAGTATACAGCACAAGCAGAATGGATCCCAGAACAGAACCCTGGGGTACACCATCAGACAGAGAAGCTGGTCGAAAACAGTGTTAATGTACACAGATATTCCAGGAACAATTAGTCAGTTAGGAGAAAGTAAAGACAGAGATGAGTCAGAAATACCAAAGAGAGTATGTATATTTTGAAGAAGGATCAAATGGTCAATGATATCAAAGGCAGATGAAAGGTCGAGTGGGCCCAAAACAGAGACCTTATTGTTGTCGAGGGATTCCATGAAATCAGTTGTAATGTTCAGGAGAGCTGTCTTGGTAACGATTTCCATGTGACACCTGTTGGGTGCTAAAGGTTTAGCACAGGAGACGTTGCTGACTTAGCTTCTTGGGCCCTTATCTATGCTTGTGATTAAAAGAGTCGACTGAACTAGGGTAATGCGATCCTGTTACTTTTAATTTGTTAATAAACAATTCACACACACACACACACACACACACACACACACACACACACACACACACACACACACACACACAGAGAGAGAGAGAGAGAGAGAGAGAGAGAGAGAGAGAGAGAGAGAGAGAGAGAGAGAGAGAGAGAGAGAGAGAGACTGTTCAAGACTGATTCCATATTTCAGCATGCCTCTTAGACAGGCTAGGCCAGGGATTCAGACTTTAAAATCCTCTGGATATTACAGTTGCTCATGGGAACTGTACCTACAGACAGTGCCTCTTATAATACTGGACCCAAAATGAGGACAGCTTCAGACATTTTTCAACGTTGTGTGGAAACAGAGTTTGGGATTTCATCTCAGTGGCCCAGAGTGCAGTCCCCTGTTCAATTTTCACTAAATATCTAATGGAGTCTGCCACTGTGTCCACACCCACAACTTCAGTTGTTTAGTTTTAGACTTTGTATGTAAACTTGGCATCCTGTTCTTCTGTGGTAATTACTTTTAAGCCTCTATCACTTGACGGAATAGCCATCAAACGGCATCATCATCTGCACTAGCAACCTCTGCGTCAGCCAGTTTTATGACAGGTCACCACCCACTTTGTCCCGTTCTTATTCTTCATTCGTGTTCTATGGCAGTGATTTCTAAGCAGAATACTGGGGGACCACTCCGTCCCGCGTGTTATTCCATCCAACATGCAGCTTACCTCTTTCACTTTACTGGGCCATGGCACAGTAAATCACAATGCCAGCCACACTAGCACAGTCAGACACTTCCACTGGCCCAACATGGCCCCATCATCTTACTCTCTTTACCCCTGAATTTCCTCCTCTGCATGGGCTCCCTGTTGGACTGCAAACACATGACAAGGGATCGGCTTCCATTTGTTCCATTTTGGAGGACATTATGGATGATGAGAGCCATGACCCCTTTAAAACAGTCTAGCACAGCAGTACCCTCACGCCATCAGGAGGTCACAACAGGATCAAGAACCGTCTGAACGTGCTTTTGAAGTTTAGATGCACGTCATAGACCTTGTTTTAGCTGTGGATCACAGAAGTGTGCGTGCAAAATTTATCGTATCCTTATACACTTCTGGTGAGAAATCTGTTACAGGTGAGGCCCATTTCTTTTTTAAGCTGTTTCACCTGTTAACAACACTGACTCATAATAGGACGCTCGTTTTGTTGCCTTCCAGCTACAGATTGGTGCTACCACAACACATTGTGCTTATTCCTGACCGAACGGAATGAGGTGACAGTGATTATTCATCACACTCTCCAGGATGGTTTCCAATACCTGTAAAAGTGACTGACAGAGAAAAGACCAAGGGCCACGTCCCACTCATGGTGACTGCAAAGAGATTTTTTATGTACTAAGATCATCACCAGCTGGGTCTGGATACAATTGCTGACCAATAGGAAAGAGCTGACATCAGCAGTATCCAGCCTTTTGTTACTGCCTTTTTTGAAAATACTGCATTTTCAAATATTGGTTCTCTTTCCTGACCAACTCTGGATCATCCCTAACCTTTCTTTGAAAGATCGAGCCAGAGCCATGGATGATAGCATAGGTGACACAAATACACGCAGCATGCATACTGTGCTACAAAAAGACAGCCAAGCATGCGGCAGGATGATATTCACACCTGTTAGAAGAACACGAAGATATCAGATGATACCACTGTGGCCTACTAGGATTAGAACTGGAAAACCTTTAGGAAGGCTGCTATTGGTAGAGTGGCTGCAATGGTGCAAAATGTATCATTTGCATGAAGACCAAGTCATTTGACATGTTGGTGCAACAGTAGCTTTACATAGCTTTACATGGCATCTGACAGTCAACTGACACAAAAAGCATTTTTTTTTTATCATTATCCAGTATATTGTAAACAATAAACCTCTACCCTCTGTGTCCTCAATCACGCTGCAAACTGTGAGTACATAAAGTCCTTTGGCCATAACACCCTTCCACCTGTGTGTCTCATTATGGCTGGAAAGTGCAAATGCATGTAGGCATGTGTATGACTGTCAGATGTATGCACATGAGCGTTCCCAGTACAGCTTCAAAGTACAAATACATACAGTCCGTTGGCCATGCCCTTAATTTTTCATGTGGTGATTTAATAGTTTTACAAATGCCATAGAATATTATTGTTATTTGCAATGAGGGGGAAGAATTGATTCGGAGTCTGTTTTAAAACTGCTACGAACCAATGAACAAAAGTGCCCTCAAAGGTAGGGTGTACAATGATAGTCATCAGAACCACGAATCTACAAATGTGTGTGTGTGTGTGTGTGCGTGCGTGCGTGCGTGCGTGCGTGCGTGCGTGTGTGTGTGTGTGTGTGTGTGTGTGTGTGTGTGTGTGTGTGTGTCGTGCGTGCGTGCGTGCGTACGTGCATGCGCGCGCGTGTGTGTGTGTGTGTGTGTGTGTGTGTGTGTGTGTGTGTGTGTGTGTGTGTGTGTGTGTGTGTGTGTGTGTGTGTGTGTGTGTGTGTACTGCTTTCACTTATTATCATCCATGGCTTTCGAAGATTAGTTTAAAAACATTCAGTTATGATGTATCTTAGTTGCAGATACAAAAAAGTGTTTGAATTATGTGGGAAACAGACTAGACTGGAGAGGTGAGAGGAGATAGATGTAAAAAAAAAATGAGGCATGTAGATCATCAGAACCTCTCTGAAGAAGTGACATGTTTGGTAATTTGGGAGGGAGGGCTTGTAAATTTGATGAACCTGTATATTGATGCGTAACACCAGGCATTGTGATTTGAAACCACACTTTTGTCCCTTTCGACGTACACACAATCACTGCAGATTTAAGCTTTCAGCATTCCTGATTTTGCATTGCAAATGGCATTGTGATGCATTATCTGGAGAGTGATTTTTGAATCCTCACAAGTACCATGGTTAACACTATGGTTCCTGCTTCATTTCTTACAACTTTGAAGCAATGTGAAGGTCAGTTTCCTCCTACATATCATTTTTAGCTTGCTGGCAGCTTGGTTGGTATTTTATTAGATATCTTGTAGAACATATTGTTTTGTACGGTTTCAAAATGTTCAAAGCTCCACGACGCATAGTCCTGAAAATGACATCTCAGTCGTCGGGGTACTTCACAATTGAAAGAAATGAAAATGACAATGAGACCGACCCTCGGTGCGAGGATTTCTCTGTACCAGCCAGACATGTTCTTATGATCAGTTTCAAACCACTCATATCACAGCGGATAGACATCTATCTGTTTCGTTATTTGATATACAATCGTCCTATTAACAAGATAACTATCATTAAGAAAGTGTGGTGTTCTTATGATTTTCATTCTGATTGTGCCCATGTATACCATTTTGATAACACCAAGTTCAGCGTGGAAGTCAGAGGGGACAAGTGCTTCAAAGAAACGAACACACAAATGCTTCCAACTTTATTTCTCTTTTATCCCTGAAGATAAAGCACCCAAGAAGCTATCAACTAGATTATGGAACTGTTCAGTGGAGCACTATTCCAGCTTTCATCATCACATGGCGTGTAACATGAAGGCAGAGTGTGAGGACGGACGGGATGAAACAGAACAGTGCCCTTTCAGTAGTGCTGAGTGTCGTGGCTTGGTGGCGTTATGTGACAGTTGTTACAAAATCGTTGAAAGTCTGCGTGAATTTGACGGAGATGAACCGCAATGCAGTAGAAGAGCTGATGCCTTTTGTAATTTGTTTGGGGGAACACTAGGATTTCCTACGTGTCTGTATGATCCGTATAGCGTGATTACTAACAAATCAAATACACACTGGAGTGAACCAAGCGTTTTTTTGGCTGGTTTGCATACTAATGATCTGAAATTGTCAAACATGTATAGACATAGTATATGCAGTGAAGACAGGACTGTCTTTCATCATTTGTTTGAAGGTGAATCCACTAATGTAGGTTACACACGTTTTGCGTTCCTGTCTCTTAAACGAATGTTAATCTGGAATACAAGGTGGGATTATACTTTTGGACGACGTGACTCAGGAGCAATTTGTAAAATCAGAACAAATAAAACGAAAGCAGAAGCGATTCATCCAAAGGGAATTACTATAGGCAACACAGATTTATCGCAATCAAAAATACAATATTCTGTTATAGTTTGCCGCGATGGTGATGGTGATGTGATGCAGAAACGATTGTTTTGTGGTTCCAGCGATGATGAAGCGTGCAGTCAACAATATACATCTGTGTGTCTTCCACCGGATCAGAATGTGTACATGAACATGTTGGACCATCCACAGTTTGATGCTGTTTTCACTCCTGTATTCAGATGCAGAGATGAAGATAAAATCACTGTGTCCTATACCTTGGTGTGTGATTCCACATCTGACTGTCCGGATTCCAGTGATGAATCCTTCTGTCGGCATCGTCTTTGTGTCAGCACATTGTTCACATGTACAACTGGTCAATGTGTGTCATATAACAACGTGTGTGATCAAACGTCGCACTGTCAGGATGATTCAGATGAAAGGAACTGTGATTTTTGTGAACAAATATTTCAGTTTACTACGTGCTCCTTCACCCACGCTTGTCAATTTCAATGGATTCTTTCGATTTATCAGCACCAAAATGAATCTCAGTGAGTCATGTCCCGATAGTCATTACCGTTGTCCCAGTCACTTCCATGACTGTCTCCCCATTTACACACGATGCAATGGGATGAATGACTGTGTAGATCATGAAGACGAAGAAGGATGTGAGGAAAACAAAATGTCCAGGACTTCTTCGATGCAGGCTGTCAAGAATTTGTGTTCATAGCGATCATATGTGTGATGGCTGGCCTCACTGTCCAATGTACGATGATGAACTGTGGTGCAATGTTGTTTGTCCTGCAGGTTGTCTCTGTCGGGTTCATTCTCTGCGTTGTTTTCAGCCTTTCAATGCAGCGCCCTTCCCTCAGATTCGCTCTCTGGATGCTACAGGTTCTGGAATGACACTGTCTGATGTCAGTAGCAATGCTTATCTTGTTCGTTTTATTCTTGCCAGTTGCTCTCTTACCCTCGTACCTGGAATACGATTGTTAAACTTGAGGTTCCTTGACCTCAGTCACAACAACCTACGACACATCAATATCAGTTCTTTTCTTGGTTTTGAAAATTTGCAATCGTTGTCCATGTCTAACAATCCAGTCACGACGCTCTCCACTGATTTTTTCTTCTGACATCCCAAAACCAGTTTTGTCGATGATAGATCTGTCACACACGGCTCTGACAGAGTTTGATTCCAAAGTTTTGGCACAGTTTTTCTGCCTTGCAGAGAATGAATTTGACATTTACTGACATTCATACCATAGGTTCTGGTGGCTTTTTCAGCACACACCGCAGTTGACCGAGTTGTACATCCACGGAAGTCCCTGTCAAAAACGTTCCCTCCTGACATTTTTACAGGTCTTTTTCAGCTACATACCATTTCCTCACAAACCTATAAACTATGCTGTAATGAAATTCTTCCTCCTAACTTTGACTTCTCGTCTTGTCATGCCCCCAGAGACGAAATTTCCTCATGTGAAGATTTACTACAGTCATGGACATACCGAGGGTTTCTGTGGCTGGTCACCTGTCTGTCCGTGTCTGGCAATGTCTTTTGTTTCTGTGCACGTTTGTTAAGGAGAAGCATGACCTCTTCAAGTGGATTCAGTGTGTTTGTTACCAACCTGACCATGGCGGACTTCTTATGGGGGTGTTTACATGGCTGTTATTGGTGTGTAGCTGATGACCATTACCGTGGCAGATACCTCCACCATGATGACACGTGGAAAAAACAGCGTGGCCTGTAAAGTGGCGGGTTTTCTGTCTCTGCTTTCCAGTGAGGTGTCAGCTCTGATGATTTGTTTGATCACTTTAGACCGTTTTATTGTTCTATGTTTCCCATTCAGTACAGTACGGTTTGAGAGGACATCAGCAGGAATAGTTTGTCTGATGATCTGGCTTGCTGGCTGGTTTCTTGCCTCGTTGCCTTTACTTCCAATGACATCTCACTGGGAGTTTTATTCCCAAACAGGCATCTGTGTTCCACTGCCAGTTACGAGGCAAGAGTTTAAAGGAAAACATTATTCTTTTGGTGTGCTGATTGTTCTTACTTCGTTCTGTTTCTGCTTATCTCTGTGGGCCAGGCATTCATCTACTGGTCCATACAGAGCAACACTTTGAAGACTAATTCTAGCAAATCGGCACAAGAGATGACCATAGCTCAGAGACTGATCACCGTTGCATTGACAGATTTCATGTGCTGGTTTCCCATAGGACTGTGTGGGATGTTAGCATTGTCTGATATCCCCATACCGGGTGAAGTTAATGTAGCTTTGGCAGTCTTCATATTACCTCTAAACTCTGCCATTAATCCCTTTCTTTACACGTTCAACACTTTGGCAGAAAAGCGGAGAAAATCCCAAGAATCCAAACTGCAAAAGTGGATGGAATCCCATCTGATTTAATTTCAAATTGAACTCTCACCTAGATATGATCTGTAGATGATTACAAAAATGTAGGCTTTTGGTGTACTCATCATTTTGAACAACAATTTTTGGTCACACTTGATTCGAAAAAAAAAAAAAAAAAAAACACATTGGTACTACCTCAACCCCTCCTTTCTCTCAAGCTCTTTTTTGCTTTTTCTTTCTCTTCCTTTTGTTTTTCCTTTTCTCTCCAGCTCCCCCCCGTTCCCCCCCCCTTTTTCATATGTGTGCATTTACATATAATCTTAAAAAAAACATTCTCCAAGAAAATAATAGTTGCTGGCAGTAAGAGATGTTAGAACTCGGAAGAAAATTATAAGTCCCTCTGTCCCCAAAAGAGCAGTTCTGCATGGACCTAAGAATAAACAATCAACGACGAGGATTCCTAAATGCAAGTATGACACATGTGCTCATTCTATGAACATATCGTCTGTTATCTCTGGTTGGGATAATGGGAAATGGAGCATGAGATCGCACACAATCTCTGCTTAACACCCAACATCATATATATTGATCCAATGCAAACACCATTCAGATTTCCTTTGTGTTGATTTGACCTTAAATCTAAAAAAGAAGATGTGCGAGCAATAAAAGTGTTGAGAAACTCAAAATAACCAGTAAGAGTAAAGTCAAACGTCATGGTAGGCTGTAAGCATTAAATACTCGGCAAACTCTCAGTTTATGTTTTACAACATTATTCATTTAAAGCATCTGTGACAGGCTGACAAGATAAAGGAAAGAGAGCAATGGGGGCGAATTCGATAATCTTGCAATGGGTGATGGGGTGGGGGAGGGAGTACAAGAAAGACTTCTTCTATCCTGAATGATAGAATTCACTTGGAACAAGTTTTAGCAATCTTACTGTCCACCAGAGGAATGGCTGTTACTTGATATTTTGGTCATCAGTTCAATATTGGATTTACTGAACGTGCGTCAGAGGAACCTGTGTTATTTGTGTAAAACGTACGTTATTTTGTTCTGTTCATGTGTGCTCTGTTTGGTTTAGTTGATTCTTCTCCGTCCGCTCTACCCCTTCCCTCTTATCCCTTCCTTGCTTTACCCTCCTCTTTCCCCTTTCTCTTTGTTCATCTCTTCTTTCTCCCCCTTTCTTCATTATTTGTTCCGTGTGTGTATATGTATGTGCGAGCGCGTGAAGCCTGCATGTGTGCCTATGAGTGCGAGCACGAGAGCGCGTGGGCATGTGTGTGTGTGTGTGTGTGTGTGTGTGTGTGTGTGTGTGTGTGTGTGTGTGTGTGTGTGTGTGTGTGTGTACAGCTTGGATTTTTGTGATTTTATTCATCTAATTTGTTCTAGTTTTTCTTTGGACCAGAAATACGATAAAAGTTATCCTGACATGCTAGCGATTCGTGTTTTGTTTTAGTGCAATCCTTTTTTGCAAGTCGTTTTACATCGAAGTTTAATGGTACGTCACTTGATTAATGTTATTTGAGATTAGTGTAAAGAACATTGTTTTACTTTATATTCTTGTCTTGTATTTTCTGTTAACAACTCAGACTCGTTTATGTGACTTTAAATGACTCTGTTTCCCCAGCCTCCTTTCTGGTATTCCCTCCTTTCTCCCTTCTCCTCTGTTTTCTCCATGTCTTCTTTCTTTTTACTTAATCTTTTGGAGTAATTAACTTCTTGGTGTGTCTCTCTTCCCCCTTCTATGTAGCCCCTCCTCGCCCTACCTCTTGGCCAAGAATGCCACAACAGGGAAACTGTGTAATATCTATCCCACACACAGACCTAAAACAAAAAGTTAATGATTATGTCAGAGACCTCTGGCAGGAGGACTGCAATATACACACGGATAACAAACTCTTCCAGATCCGTCCAAACCTCTCATCTACCTCTGGTGGTCGCAGAGAAGAAACGGTTTTGCTGGCTGCACACATGCGGCACAGCGGCCATTCGTATTTTACTCATTCGTACCTTTTAAAGAGTGAAGAAGCTCCGTGGTGCATTCTATGTCACGTACAACTCACATTGAAACATATTCTCTTAGAGTGTTGGGACTTTTCATGATGTGAGACGTCAACATTTTACAGCAGATTCCGTGAAAACCTTGTGCAGAGATCTTCCGCCTGATGTGATCTTTGAGTTTCTGATAGCGATTCACATTTTTCATCTGATCTGAGATTTTACAGTGGAAAGAGTTTTAACCAAATTTCGGGTGTGTTTTAACAAGATGCATTTCAAAGAGTTGTGTAAATGAATGACTTGTGAGTTGACTTCAACGCAGTGGCAGCCCTGATATGGACCCTGTGGTCGGCTGGGCTATAAGCAACATTACCTTACCTTACCTCCTCCCCAACATGCAACTTTATTCCAACTCCCTTCCCTTTGACTATACATCTCCCCTTCTTTTCTCTTCTCCCTCCCCTCTTTTTTGTTTCGGTTCTGTCTTTCCCTTTCCTCCTTTTGTCCGTACCATTCTCTTTCTTCCGCATCCAGTCTTCTGGCTCTTTCTCTCTTCGTTCTTCTTGACATCTACCTCTTTTCACCTTTCATTCCACTTTTCCCTCTTATTCGGGCTCTCCTTCCCCCACCTCTCCCTTCTTTTTCCCTTTACACCTTCTCTCTCTCTCTCTCTCTCTCTCTCTCTCTCTCTCTCTCTCTCTCTCTCTCTCTCTCTCTCTCTCTCTCTCTCATTACACGGTTTGGGACTTCTGAAAATTTTTTATTCTGATTTAACGAATGCAGTATGGAACTCTGTCTACAACGAATATTGGAAAATCAGTGTAATAAAGTCAACGTAAAAAAATCGAATAATCTGTCAATAAAGTCTAGGACAGTCGACTGTGGGCAGTTACTCATCATATTTTTCATGAATTAAACAGAGTTACATGTGGATTCAGAACAAGAAATGTGAAACTTGATTATGATATTTTGAGATACATTTCCAGCTTTATCATCTTTTGTTCTACAAATGTACACAGATAACTTGTCTTCCTGTGCAAGAAATAACTAATTATATTCTTGATCACGTTTGTATTGTGCTCTGTGCATTTAACACTTAAATGATGTTTTGCATTAAAAACAACCGACTGTCAAACCCATCAAAACACAAAACAGTTCAGTCACTCACGGCCTGAGACATTATTTCACAGGCAAAATGTTGCATATTGCGGCCCTATCATGAAGTGTCTCCTGTACCAACTCTTCTTCTAAACGGCAAACCACAATTCACAAAGGGACGCGCGGAAATGCCATACAGAACAGCTTCTAGGGACAAGGCCAGATTCTTGTCATGGAAAAGCATCTGGTCCTTTACGTGTAACTTTGTTGGTATTGCGCCTTTTTGATACGGAAATACATTCTTCTATAAATGACTTTGACTTCCTTTTTACTTGTTGAAAGATGTTTTTTTTCTTGGGCATTTTTTTTCAAAATCATGATGCAGTCATTGCACGGGATGTGATGGGCAGGACTAACTCTTCTTGAGAAGAACAAACATTCATAGTATGTTGAACAAGTAGACATTGAATACGACAACATAGATATACAACACAATACCGCTCCACCTCAGAGGGACAACATGAGACTGCTCTTCCTCAAAGGTATACCATGATACCACTCTGCCTCAAAGGTATACCATGACACTGCTCTGCCTCAAAGGTATACCATGACACCACTCTGCCTCAAAGGTATACCATGACGTCACTCTGTCTCAAAGGTATACCATGACACCACTCTGCCTCAAAGGTATACCATGTCATCACTCTGCCTCAAAGGTATATCATGACACCACTCTGCCTCAAAGGTATACCATGACATCACTCTGCCTCAAAGGTATACCATGACACTGCTCTGCCTCAAAGGTATACCATGACACTGCTATGCCTCAAAGGTATGCCATGACACTGCTCTGCCTCAAATGTATACCATGACACTGCTCTTTCTCAAAGACACACACATCATACCACTCTGCCTCATAGGTATACCATGGCATCACTCTGTCTCAAAGGTACACCATGACACCACTCTGCCTCAAAGGTATACCATGATACCATCACTCTGTCTCAAAGGTATACCATGACATCACTCTGCCTCAAAGGTATACCATGACACTGCTCTGTCTCAAAGGTATACCAAGACACTGCTCTGTTTGAGAGGTATACCATGACACTGCTCTGTTTCAGAGGTATACCATGACACTGCGCTGCCCCAAAGGTATACCATGACACCACTCTGCCTCAAATATATAACATGACACTGCTCCGTCTCAAAGGTATACCATGATACTGCTCTGCCTCAAAGGTATACCATGACACTGCTCTGCCTCAAAGGTATACCATGACACCGCTCTGCCTCAAAGGTATATCATGACACCACCGATCTGCCTCAAATATATAACATGACACTGCTCCCGTCTCAAAGGTATACCATGACACTGCTCTGCCTCAAAGGTTATCATGACACTGCTCTGTCTCAGAGGTATACCATGACACTGCTCTGCCTCAAAGGTATACCATGACACTGCTCTGTTTCAGAGGTATACCATGACACTGCTCAGCCTCAGAGGTATACCATGATACTGTTCTGCCTCAAAGGTATACCATGACACTGCTCTGCCTCAAATATATAACATGACACTGCTCCATCTCAAAGGTATACCATGATACTGCTCCACCTCAAAGGTAGAACATGACACACTCCACGTCAAAGGGGCAACATGGCACCTCATCACCTCAAAGGCACAACACGACACCTCTTTACCTCAAAGGTACAATATGACACCTCTCCTCCCCAAAGGAACAACATGACACCTCTTTACCTCACAAGGACAACATGATACCACTCCACCTCAAAGGGAAAACATGGCACCACTCCACCTCAAAAGGACAACATGACACTACTCCACCTCAAAGGGACAACATGACACCACTCCACCTCAAAGGGGACAACATGACACCACTCCACCTCAAAGGGACAACATGACACCACTCCACCTCAAAGGCACAACATGACACCACTCCACCCCAAAGGCACAACATGACACCACTCCACCTCAAAGGGACAACATGACACCACTCCACCTCAAAGGGACAACATGACACCACTCCGCCTCAAAGGCACAACATGACACCACTCCATCCCAAAGGGGGGCATGACACCTTTCCACCTCAAAGGGACAACTTGACACCACTCCACCCCAAAGGGACAACATGACACCACTCCACCTCAAAGGGACAACATGACACCACTCCACCTCAAAGGGACAACATGACACCACTCCACCTCAAAGGGACAACATGACACCACTCCACCTCAAAGGGGGACATGACACCTTTCCAACTCAAAGGCAAAACAGGACACTGCTCCACTTTACAGGGACAACCTGACACCGCTGTACCCCATAGGGACAACTTGACCTTGTTTCACTTTAAATGGACAGGACACTCACTGTTCCACCTAAAAGGGAGAACTTGACACCACTCAACCTCAAAGGGACAACTCTCAAGGGGACAACTTGACACTGCTCCACTTCAAAGAGACAACATGATACCGCTCCACCACGAAGGTACAACATGACACCGTTTCACCCAAAAGGAACAACATGGCACTGCTCCACCTCAAAGGGGCAACATGACACCACTCCACCTCAAAGGGACAACATGGTTCCGCTCCACCTTTAAGGGACAACATAATACCGCTCCATCCAAAATACACAAGATGACATCGCTCCACCTCAAAGGTACAACAGCATTTCGGTCCCATATCCCCTAACTACCACATCACATCGGTTCACCATCTATCAAGTGTAACAGTACATTGGTCTGATTCTCCAAAGGTGCAACATAAAAATATCAGTCCCATGCCGAACAGTTCAAAACCCATTGGTCCTGTATCCCAAAGGTGCAACATAATAATGTCAGTCCCATACCAAACACTTCAATATGCCAGCTGGCGCTTCATTCAGTCGTTTCCCGTGTCATCCAGTCAGTATCGTTCAATATCGATCACTCACTTTCCTTATTTCCCTCATTCTTTCCATTTCTCATGCAGGGTGCATGCTATGTGTAACGTGTCATCCATACCAACGGCCAAACTGGCCTACTCTTCCGAATGTTGGTGATGGGATTTTACGTGTGTGCAAGATGTTATGCGTGCATTCACACACGGAACCTCGGTTTATAGTCTCATTCGAAGGACTGTATGGGAAATGGAGTCAGAACCAATGTTAACTCCGAGGGAAAAAATCCCCTGTACCGAAACGCCCGGCGGAGGTTCGAACCCGCAACCCAGGATCACCAAGATTGCG